>BJBW01007113.1:94832-120164 GCA_004320125.1 Scolopax mira | reverse complement strand
CTCAGCTTGAGCCTTGTCCCTTCTAATTTTTCCCCTGCACATCTTCACTGTTTCCTGATATTTTTCCTTGCCTGCCAGTCCCCTTTTCCAAAGGTCATAGACCTTTTTTTTTTCTTGAGCTCCAGCCAAAGCTCTCTATTTAGCCAGGCTGGTCTAACTTTACAATAGATTAGAAAGCGTCTTAGTAGCGCTACATCAATTCAATTTTTATGTTCAAGTTGAAAAACAAATGAAATTTTGAAGTTCCCAATTTTAATGGCACTGAATGCTCTCTGTGCTTTTCATTTTTTCCTATTTTCATTAAGAAATTATATGAAACTAGGATTGTTTTTTGTGGTTTGCTTGCTCACTATTTCATTTAATAATATGGAAAATTATTCTAAGAAAAAAGAAATTACATTTCTTGCTAATTTTTAGAAAAATATACTCTCAAGGATATGTTTTTCAAAATAAACTTTCTGCAGCATTATGGAAAGATAGTATGCATTAAAGAAGTTCAGAACTATTTCAAACTGACATTTTGTCTTTCGTTGTAGTGTTACTGATTTGGCTGCATACTGGCAAACCCTTTTAACACATTTTAAAACACTGAAAATTAAAGTATCCCTGACAAAAATGGATGAAGAAAAATCAAAGGCATCCAATGCCTTTTATTCCTCAGTTTTTAATACTTATGATAGGCCTTGGGCTTCCCAGTTCTCCAAGTTGGAGGACCATGACTACGGGAACAATGAATTTCCATTTGTGGACACTGAAATTGTAAGGACCAAATGTATCCATTGAATGTTCATAAATCCATGGGGCCAGATAGGACTCATCCCAGAGTACAGAAGGAGCTAATGGATGTTATGGCAGGACTCCTTTCAATCATCTACCAAACATCTTGGGAGTCTGGCGAGGTCCCTGCTGTTTGGAAGCTAGCCAACATTACTCCAATTTGCAAGAAGAGAATAAGGGAAAACCACAGAGCTGGTAGCATAACCTCGGTTGCTGGAAAAATTATGGAGAAGATCATACTGGGTGCTGTTGTAAGGCATTTCAATGACAATGCAATCACCAGGCACAGCCAACATGGGTTCACAAAGGGAAAGTCCTGTTTAGTTAATTTTATATCCTTCTACAATAACATCACCCACCGAGGGGATGAAGAGGGGGCAGAGAGGGCAAAGGATGTAGGTCTTTCGATTTTAGTAAGGCTTTTGCTACTGTCCCTCAGAGCATCCTTCTGGACAAGTTGTCCTCCTGTGAGATGAGCAGATACATGATGCGCTGGGTAAAGATGTGGCTGAATGGAAGGGCTCAAAGAGCTGTAGTGAATGAGGTTACATCTGGGTTGTGACCAGCAAGCAGTGGTGCTCCTCAGGGCTCAGTTCTAGGGACAGTCTTGTTCAATATTTTTATCAATGTTTTGGAGGCAGGAGTTGAATGCACCATTAGCAAGTTTGCTGATGATATTAAACTGGGAGGTGCAGTTGACTCTCTCGAGGGACAAGATGCCTTGCAGAGGGATTTGGATTAGAGCACTAAGCAATAATTAACATGATGAAATTTAACAAGTTCAAATGCCAGGTTCTGCACCTGGGAGAGAGGAACACTGAACACAAGTATAAACTGGGAGAGGAGAGGCTGGAGAGAATCCCTGCAGAAAAGGATCTGGGGAAGCAGGTTGGCAGGAGGCTCAACGTGAGTCAGCAGTGTGCCCTGGCAGCCAAAAGGGCAAACCATATCCTGGGGTGCATCAAAACAGCATAACCAACCAGTCAAAATGCTCTATTTAGCATTGGTGTGGCCTCGCTTTGAATACTGTGTGCAGTTCAGGGCCCCAGGAGGCTGTTAAGGTCCTTGAATGTGTCCAGAGGAAGGCAGCAAAATTGGTGAAAGGGCTGGAAGGCATGTCCTGTGAGGAGCGACTGAGGACTTTTTAGTTTGGAGAAAAGGAGTCTGAGGGGCAACCTCGTTGCTCTCTACAGCTTCCTGAGGAGGGGAAGTGGAGAGGGAGGTACTGATCTATTCTCCCTGCTATCCAGTGACAGGATGTGTGGGAATGTTTCAAAGCTGTTCTAGGGGAGCTTTAGAAAACAACATAAGCATTTCTTTATGAAGAGGATGGTCAAACACTGGAACAGGCTTCCTAGAGAGGTGGTCAATGTCAATTTAAGAGGTATTTGGACAATGCCCTTAATAACATGCTTTAACTTCTGGTCAGCTTGGAGGAAGTCAAGCAGTTGGACTACAGGATCATTTTACATCCCTTCCAACTGGAATGATTCTGTTGTATTCTAAAATAAGACACATGCTTTTGCCCAAGTAGTTTACTTTAGATAGAATGGCAATTAACTGTTGTTAAAATTTTTAAAATAGGTGCAATCACCCTTTGTGAGGAGACTAGCCACAATATAACATTTGCACAGTACCCTTAGAAGAACAATCTCATATGTCATTCAACCAAAGACTTAAAAATCAAGGAGGAGATTTTTGTACTTCACCCTGCAAAAACAGAAAATTGTATCTATACAGAGAAAGAAAATGCAAATGCCCTGCTCCTTTTGGTCATGATTAGAACAGACCACTGTTTTGTCTCTTTCCAGGTAAGAGAGGTTATGGAGGCTGTGAGTTTGCAAAAGCCAAATTTCCTCCTAAACAGAAAAAAGTTACCTAGTTCACCAAAGCCAGCTGTCTGCTCAGCAAGATAAAGAGCAACAGCTACATCTTTTACAGGGAGGAAACAAACTGGACTTTGAAGCAAATGTGAAGAAACATACTACAGTGTTTAAGATGAAAACACCTTCTCCTATGGCAGGTGTCTTGGGACACTGAACCACTCTATGGTCCACACAGTCTTGCAATAACTCAGGGAATACTACTTTCATGGAGAGGAGAGGGATTCTCTACTCTGTCATGTTCTAAGTCCCAGACATGATCCAGGTTGGATATTCAGCGTGGAAAGGCTCAGATCAAGCAGGACTGATTTCATGTGGTTTCACAGAGAAGAAAGCTAGGAAGAGGCAGCAAGTTTCAATGTAAGCACATAGTCTGAATATGCAGTGGGGAGAGGGATTGCCACTTAGGGCTAGGAAATGTAGAATTTGTTTGGCGTTGTTTTCTATGCATTTCATATGCCTGCTTTCCTTATCTTGTACTGACTTCATTTTGTTCTTCCCCCCTATAATCCAGGAGGAAGTAGTTAACGATCTGCTTATGCACCTGGACACACATAAGTCTATGGGGCCGGATGGGATTCACCCAGGAGAGCTCACTAGATTGATTATCTATCAAACAATTCTGGTCAACAGGGGAGGTATCAGATGACAGGAGGGTGGCCAACATTACACTTATCCACAAGAAGGGCTGGAAGGAGGAACTACAGGCCTGTCAGCCTGATGTCAGTACTGGGAAAGATACCACGGAGAGGGTCATCTTGAGTGATCTCTCATGGCATTTGCAGGGCAGCTAAGGGATCAGGGCCAGCCAGCATGGGTTTATGAAAGGGAGGTGCTGCTTAACCAACTTGATCTCTTTCTATGACCGTGTGACCCACTTTTTTGATGTGGGGAAGGCTGTGGACATTGTCTACCTGGAGTTTGGTAAGGCCTTTGGCACTGTCCCCCACAGTGTTCTCCCAAAAAAACTGGCAAAACGTGGAATAGACAAGGGTACTCTTCACAGGGTAAAAAACTGACCGGATGGCCATGCTCTGAGAGTTGTGATTAATGGGGTGAAACCCACTTGGCAGCCAGTCACCATTGGTGTCCCTCAGGGCTCAGTTTTGGGGCCAGTCTTGTTTAATATCTTTATTGATGATCTGGATAAGGGCATTGAGTGCACCCTCAGTAAATTTGCAAATGATACCAGACTTAGTTTGTTGATCTGTGAGTGTTGATCTGCTTGAGGGTAGGAAGGCTCTACAGAGGGATCTGGACAGTTGGGATTAATGGGCCAAAACCAATGGGATGAAGTTTAATAGGGCCAAGTGCAACATCCTGCATTTCAGTCACAACAACCCCAGGCTACAGGCTTGGGGAAGAGTGTCTAGAAAGCTACCCAGTAAAAAAGGACCTGGGGGTGTTGGTGGACAGCTGGCTTAACATGTGCCAGCAGTGTGTCCAGGTGGCCATGAAGGCCAACAGCATCCTGGCTTGTAACAGGAATAACATGGCCATCAGGACTAGGGAAGTCATCGTGCCTCTGTACTCAGCACTGGTGAAGTCTCACCTTGAGTTCTGGGCCTCTCACTACAAGGACATTGAAGTGCTGGAGCATGTCTAGAGGAGAGCCAACAGGCTAGTGAGGGGTCTAGAGAACAAGTCAAACAAGAAGAGGCTGAGGGAACTGGGCATGTTTAGTTTGGAGAAGAGGAGGCTGAGGGAGACCTCATTGCCCTCTACAACTACCTGAAAGGAGGTTGTAGAGAGGTGTGTGTTGGCCTCTTCTCCCAAGTGAATAATGACAGGACCAGAGGAAATGGTATGAAGTTGCAGAAGGGAAGGTTTAGATTAGATATTAGGAAGAATTACTTTGGAACAGCCTGCCCAGGGAGGTGGTGGAATCACCATCCCTGGAGGTATATAAGAAATGTGTAGACATATTCTATGCACTTCAGGGCATAGAATACAAAGAGTCTTTGTATTCTATGCCCTGAAGTGCCACGTCTACATTTCATGCTCTAATGCCTGAGATTGTTTGGTTTTGTCTGTCTATGATTGGGTTTGGGGTGTGTATGTGTGTGTTGGGTTGGGTTTGGTTTCTTTGGTTGGTTGGTTGGTTTTGCTTTTTTTTTTTTTTTGTGGTTGGACTCGATGATCTCAAAGGTACCTTCCAACCATGAATATTCTGTGATTCTGTAAAAGCTAGGTGTATAGATTCTATTTACAGCTAATAAGAGAAATGCACAATTACATGGGCTGTCACAAGATACCTGCAAGGAATCTTCCTTTAAGTGTTTTTTTGTTTTGTTTTGTTTGTTTGTTTGTTTGTTATTATTGATAAATAAGTCAACTCATTATTACCCATGTTTTTCTTTGTGTTTGCTGTAGTTTAGCTTAAGTAGGCAACTCAGGACACACAGCCTCTTGCTCACTCCTTCCTAGTGGGATAGGGCAGAGAATAGGAGGGCTAAAATGAGAAAACTCATGGGCTGAAATAAAGACAGTTTAATAGGTACTCTAAATCCTTGTGTTCATACCTGGTGGCCATCTACATTTATACATCCATAGCAGAATGGCTCTACAAGTCTCAAGTGTTTACCTCTCACTTGCCAGACAACTGGGATATCTAATCTGCTCAGATTCTTCTATAAATTAGGTGTTACTTGCCTAATTCCAAATTCTGCACTCATTATCTATAAAGTCCTTCCTTCAACTCAAGTCTTGAACTTAACTCAGTCCTAGTCCACATCTTTTGGCGCTGATATGTTAGATATGAATTCGACCTGCTGGCAAGCTTCAGCCATCATTATGAACGTATGTTTCAAATAGGCTTATCCCAAAGCTTCAGCTAGCAAATTGTATCAAAGAAGAGACAGGAGGGAATGATAACAATGAGACTTTTGATAAAAGTGGAAAGACTGTAGAGGGACTTTGAGGAATTATTTGAGGAAATTGAGGAATTGAGGAAATATTTACTTTAACAATAGAACACAAACCATTGGATAGCCAGATAAGCTCAGTTCATGAAATATTTGTGTTGCAGGGAGGGATATGCACCATAGGGAGAGGTAAAAGGAAAACTGATAATGACTTTCATGTATGACCCCATCAGATGACTGGAAGAGCTATTGGAGGTGCCCTAGGAAGAAGATTGTCTGGACTAAGATTATCATTCATACTCCAGCTTCTCAAGCATCCATATACCCTTAAGGCCGAGGGGAGACCGTGGGTTGAAGGATGTTGGAGCCAGACTCTTTTCAGTGGTTGCCAGAGATAGGACAAGGGGCAACAGGCTCAAGCTGGAACATAGTAAGTTCCATTCAAATATGAAGAAAAACTTCTTTATGGTGAGGGTAGCAGAGCTCTGGAACAGGCTGCCCAGGGAGGTCATGGAGTCCCCTTCTCTGGAGATCTTCAAGACCCACCTGGATGCAGTCCTGAGTGATGTGCTCTAGGTGTTCCTGCTTTATCAGGGGAGTTGGACTAGATGGTCTTTAGAGGTCCCTTCCAACTCTGACAATTCCATGATTTCATGATAATAAATGAGGCCTTAGTAGAGAAATTCTCATTCAGTGTGGGTACAAAATATTTTGTTATGACCTTTGCTACAGGCACAACACTGAACCTTTAACAAATATCTTTGTTTCTCAAGTTATGTTACCTTTGTGAAAGTCCTGATCACTATTTCCTACTGCTTCATGACTAGTATCAGGCAGTCCATGATATGCAGGTTCTCCTGGAAGTTCAAGATATTCCAAGAGAATGCTTAATCAACTTTGTCTCAGATCGAATACTTAAAATTAGTCCATATACATAAATAACCTTTCCTCAAGCCAGTTTTCCCAGGGCAGGACTCCACGTATTTCAGCATAAGGAGAATCCTTGCTGAGGAGCATACAACAGCCAAAGGATCTTCTTCTTGGATGTATATTTTTCCATATAATCCAACTACTATTAAGTTTTCTAAAAAATTAAAAATATTCTTGCTGAGCAAAATCTCTATATACAGTCACATGATTAAGCTGAAGATAATAAGTAATAACTACAGGTAACCTGTCCAAGATCCAGGTGGCATCATTCTAATAATAACTGCAAGATCCTGAGGAATAGATAGTGGGTGTCACAGCCAGCAAAGGTGGGAGACCTGCAGGAGATCATGATCATAATTTGTGAAGTACAGTCATCTTAGGAGCATGATTCATTTGAAGGAAGTCACTAAATAGCATACATAAATAAATTTAAACATTATTGCAAAATAAATATATGGATTGGTAAATACAGGGACTAATGCAATGTATGTCTCTACAAACAGAGGTATTTATGATGAAGAGGTGTAGAATGATGTTTTCTGTGCCATTTACTTCAGACTTCTAGACATTAGCATCATAAGAATTTACCAAACCAAAAGTCCATAAACACTACAAAATTCCGATTCTTAAATTCAGATGTCTACTATCTGAAGACAAATCCTTCTTTTTTAAAAAAGTGGCCATGAATTTTGAGGTCTTTTCCTTTGATTAAAAGTTCTACAGATGACTACAATACAAAAAAGAAACACTATCAAATTAAAATATATTCGATTTAATATTTTAAAAAATTACTTGAGATGGATGTCATGATTTTATTATTAATTTTCTTACTTAAAATTTTTAAAACTAGATGTTTTCAGTGTTCAGAATGTCTATGCTTCACAATAAAGAGATGGAAAATGCAGAAAAATTTGCACTTGAGACCCTTATGTCTGAATATTCATGACCTTTGAAATATATTATTATTATTACTACTACTATTATTATAGATGAATATCTGAACCAAATTCTTTGTGTAACTCACTGTTAATTTACCAAATATCTTCCCTTTAAACTCAGCCTGTTCCCATCTGCCAATGGAGTATAATTTCTGATGTCCAGAACTTTTGTGAAACTCCGTTGCTTATGCAGTTATTCTCTGCCTGAGATGCTGTTGTCTGATCTGTCAGTTTAAATCTTTCATTTTAAAAGCAATTATAAAATACTGGTAATGAATTAGATAATTTATTCTTGATGATATACATCATATATAAAATTTAAAATCAACTGCTCTTGAATTTAAGTAACAGAAATGTGCTAATTACTTTGAATGAATAACATATAACAGTTTCTGTAATATAAGACTTTGTTATATAAATTCTTCCTGAGAAGCAGGATGAAGGATGAGAGAAAAGGAAGATGCATGTAGGATTGGGTGAAGGAAGGGGTTCAGTTACTATGGCGATAATGAGCATACTCAGACAAAATGTCATCTAAGGAGGTGCTGTTGAATGACTGTGCAATGTGCAATACAGCAAGTATAAATATCTTTGCATTCTGAAAATAAAATGCCACATTTTTAAATGTCCAGCACATAGCTTGAAAGTACTAAAGAAATTTTGTGTTTTTTTCTCTTTCTTCAAAATTTAGTTGCATTCCATTTACTAGTAGTGTCTAAGTCCTCATGGTGTTGAAAGTCCTCATGGTGTTATATTTTGTCTGACCTCTCTTGCTTTTTCTCCCTCGCCTCAGTAGTGTGCATTATTCTGTTTAAGCACAGCAAGTTGCTTCTAAGTTTAGAAGAGAGTAAACCTTAGAAGAGAGTAAAAAATGAGTATGCCTTCATATGCAAAAAACTGCAATGAAGATCAGAACACAGGGAAAGTAAATATGCTGTCAAAAAAAAAAATAAAATACACAAATCATGCTCTAAAGGGGAGGTAAGAAGAGAAGTAGGTAGTAGAATTGTAAAAAGCAGGTAAAATAAAGTCAAAAGGGGACAATAAAAAAGACTTCCAAGAACTGACTAGGCAGGAAATTTTAAATAGGGAAAATATTACTGAAAGAATAAACAAAAGGTTTAAGCAGCAGAAGCCTGAAAAAAAAGGACAGAAAGATTAGGTTTGGAAGATGGTGAAGAGATCTAGAAATAGTGGGTTGATCCAAAGGGCAAGGAAATTAGAAGATTAAGTTAGCTTTCTTGCTTATTTCTCAGCAGGAAGAAAGAGGAGTGAGGTTGAAGCAGAGAGAACATCGAGGGGCAGAAAGGCTGTTAGTAGATTGAATAGAAAGGCTGGGATAGATTTTAGATGACGTTTTAAAGGAAGGAGTGGCAGCAATTTGTATCAATGTGGATACTGATGAAGGAAGGGTTAAAAATTGAAATTGTAAACTTTGGAGAGTCAAACCACAGCTACTGACAGTAGTGAAACAGGAACTGAATAGAGAGATTTGAAGCAATAGTAGGAAAGCTATTTTTTAGCTTTTCGGTGTACATGGCCTGTTTTCCTAGAATAATCACAATCTCACTATACTAGGTTGCTCTGGAAGTGGTTCATCTACCTAACATTATAAGGTATCTTTCACAGTTTATGTAGAACAGTTATTTCAATTTAAGCGTAAGAATTTTCCAGTTATTTAGTACATTCAGTGGCCACACAATTAAGTCGTTATTTCATACCATTTATTGACCTTTATTTTAGGTAACTTACTTATTTTTCATATAACTAAAATAGAAATGTTTTAATGAATACACATAAATAATTAAATTGTTTTAGATAAATTAATTGCAGTTTGTGGAGTAAATTAAGCAATACCTTCCATTCAAGTTTAGAGTCTATCCTGTCATTTTAATAGAATATTAGTATTTAGTAACAATTCCTTCCTCCTTTTAATTGGCTTGTTGATCAGAATTAGTACTATGAAGATCTTGTACATGCTATTTGCTAGTCCTTGCCCAGCATATATCATAACAAAGAATAATATCAATCTCTACTATTGAAATACTTATTAAAGAGCTCAGTTTTTCTTCAATTCCTGCACAGATCTGCTCTTCTTAGAGGCTAGAGATTCCAAACATGATTTTTTTTCCACTTAGAATTGAGAAAAAAGAAAGGAATAAAGCAATGCAAGACCAACTGAAATAAGGAATAGGAAATATGAAGCAGTTTTCCAATAGTTGTTTTTTTTTTTTTCCAATAGAACTTTTATTGCTGTGGATTTAAGAACAATTACTTATATACTGAAATAAAATAAAATAAAAATAAAATAGTTTCTCCCTCTGAATCTAAAACAACCAACCTTGAACCTGTCCTGTAAAGATCACACATTCAAGGGAACACACGCACTGCACGATGGTTTGTTTATACTAGTATCCCTTGATCAGTAATTCAGATTCAAGTGATATATTAGTGTCAGATTTTTGTTATATTTTTAGAGACCTTATTCTGCCACTGAATTTATCTTTAAAACAAGGAAAGTGAGCATAAATATCATGATACATTAACAGACTGTTCTAATCCAAAGCTTAAATAGATTTAGTAAAAAAAGCAATAACCAAAATTGGCAAATATTTGCTTAGATTAAAAATAGACTTGCACTTAGAAAAATGAGATAATGCGGGCCTGATGAAAAGCAGTTACTGAAGTTTTTAGTATTTTAAAAGACCTTTAAGTATTTTTTTTACCTCATTACTTTTTAATAAGTGTTCATCTCATATCATTGTGAATGGCATCTTGAGTTTAATTCAGTTGGCTACACAGGTAATGACAAATGCCAGCTCAATCAAACCTTAGAAAAACAATACTTCTAACGTAGGATTAGAAATTATCAAGGTAGGTCTATACTAGAGCTAATTGTTAAGACCTTACTATACAGTCAATGTACATAAATAGCCATGTTTACAACATAACTCAAGCTATGGTAGAGGTCTAAAACACTGGCTGTCAACCAGCACCCCCAGGTCCTTTCCCTCTGGGCAGCTTTCCAGCTACTCTTTCACAAGCCTGGAACATTGCTTGTTTCAGATTGTCTCAGATGATCGACCCAGCCTACCCAGACCCCTCTGTAGAGCCTTCCTACCCCCAAGCAGATCAATACTCCAGCCCAACTTCATGTCATCTGCAAACTTACTAAAGGTGCACTTTATCCTCTCATCTAAATAATTGATAAAGAAATTAAACATAACTGGCCCCCATACAGAGCCTCCCTCCTTATTTCTCCAAGAATCAAAAATTCTATTATTAGTGATTGCTTTGCCCAAGATAGCCTCCAACCATTACATCATCCAAAAGTCCTCTGTTTGCAAACAACAGGTCAAGCAGGGCATCTTCCCTAGGTGGTTCACTCACTCGCTGTGTCCGCAAGTCATCTTCCACATACTCCAGGGACTTTTTCCTCTCTTTTGTATTGTATTTCCAGCAGATATCTGCTATGTTGAAATTCATCATTAGAACAAGGGCTGGCAATCATGAGACTTCTCCCATCTGCTTATAAAGTATTCCATCAGTCTCTTCATACTGATTGGATGACCTATAAGGGACTCTCACCATGATATCTGCCTTCTTGACCTTTCCCCTGATTCTTATCCATAAACACTCAACCCTTTCATCACCATCATCAAACTCTAGGCAGTCAAAGCATTCCTTAACATGTAGGGCCACTCCAGTGCCTCTCCTTCCTAGCCTATCTCTTCTGAAGAGACATCCATTTATAGCCATCCATTGTAGAACTGCAGTTGTGTGAGTAATCTCACCATGTTTCCATGATTGGAACTATATCATAATTTTCCAGCTACACAATGGTTTCCTGCCCCTCCTGCTTGTTTCCCATGCTGTGTGCTTTGGTGTAGATGTACTTTAGTTGGGCTATTGATCCCACCACATTTATTGAGGGAGAAGCCCTAATTCCTATGCAACCATTTTCAGGTGTTTCAGTGGTTTCTAACACATCCGCAGCCCCTGCATTTTTGCTACCATGTGGATCTCCATCCTCTACCACCACTGAGATGGCTAAGGTACTGTCATTAGTACAGAAACATTTCAAATGTTCCCCAGTGTACTCAGCACACCATGGAGCATACTGAAGGACCTCAGTAACACACCATGCCTCAAACATTGGCATGCCATCTCATATCACTAGTGTCCCTGGTTTTATTCCTTTTATAAATAATTGTTTGTTTGCTGCTATTTTCTATCTCTAAAATCAATAAAAAATTACCTTTTACAGTGTTCTATCAAAACTGAAAGCTCTATAGTAAATGTGTCATACATTAAAAATAATTGACTTTTTTTTTGCATTATGCTTTCTGTTATCTTTCTATTCTCTTATATTAAACATAACTATATTACTCACTGTGTTTATGAATATGTATGTTGTCTGGCAAACAAGCATATTCAAACAATTACCTGCTCCCTATCCTGCTACAGTCATTTGACTGAACACTAATTGCTCAGAATGAATATGCATGTGGAAAAACAAATACAAAAAAACATTTAAATTGAAACTGACTTACTTTTTCATTTCCTTTAAATTTCTCTAAGAGACTTATGCACACTTAAAGTCTTTGAGTTTTCCAAACAGTGAATTGCAACAGTCACTCTTTTATTTTTAATAATACTTAAAGTAAGTAGAAATATAAAAATCAGCTTTTATCTGTTAACAGTAGCAAAAGATCCCGTGTCGTTTCTAGTGCAGTTTCTTATATGCGTGCACATTACTAAGATTATAATGACCACCTACTATTCAGAGGATTAATTTAGAAAAGAGTAGTGATCATTTAGCTGCTATTTTGCAAATGGAATCCCTACCAATTTCTATGATAAAGCTTGAAGCTTGCTTACCAGTGTAACAGCTACAATGCAATATCTAAACAAGTGAGGGATTGGCTTTTGAATATTCAAGCAAATATGTCAAGCAATTAATCATCTGCAATTAAATATTAAAAGATAGTAGAAAAAAATGAAGAGGAAGTTCAAAAAGTTTATAAAAGGTAACATTTTCTTATTTACCCTTTCTGATTTGAAGGTATACCAATAAAAAACCTAATTAAAAAAATCTCAATATGAAGATAGTAACTTCTTCTACAGGGAAAAGAACAGAAAAATGGAAAATTATTGTTGTCAACTATTATGATATTCATAGGAAGTTATTTGGGGTTTTTTTCAGAAGAAGGAAAAGAAAACTTTTTAAAAAAATAGGATAAAATTCAAGCTAGAGAATAAATGAGAAACCTTGTTTTCTTTTTAAGTCTGTAGTTCGAAACATTCAAAACAATTTAGAAATGTATGTTGAATCCATCAATTTACTTCAGACAAAAAAATCAATATTAATAAGATTATTTTATGTTTATATTATCTGATCTTTATTAAGATGCTTTCAAAAGCTTTGATAAGATGGTTCATAATAAAATAGAAAAATAAGGGTGTGGTACGTCAAGGAAAGTAAGGGCTAAGGAAGAATAGTGAAGAATTTGATGTCACTTCTGTTTAGTGCAAAACCACGTGATCAGGGTCAGCATCTAGGATGTAGGCAACTATTGGATTTCAGTTTCATTTTCCCTTCCAGCTAACTGAAAACAATTGTTTTTACTCAATATGCAGTGTATATGGCACCAGATGGCAGAATATTTTGAAGTGCATGGCTTTTAATTATTTTTTTAAAGCTCTTTTCTTTTGTACAACTAATAATTTACTAATTAAAGTAGGGACCAGAATCAAACGGTACAGCTGCTTTAACTTAAACCTTTACAATGTATGTCTCTACAGGTGAAGAAAAATAAGCACTTCTAGGGCATGATTTATTTTATCCTAAAGTAGATGTTAAAAATAGGTCAAGTGAATCTGTCCCTAAAAACCACCTCTTTTTCTTTATTGACTATAAAAAAACCCAGGCTGACTAGCTCAACTGTAGATGTCTGTATGCTAGACAAGTAAAATCAGACAAAATTGACACTACCCTGGATGTGTCATCAAGTAATACTGCAAGAGTTCAGATGTCCAGTAATGAATGACCTAGTTTATTGTTACACTTGGGGATTAGGACCCTATTTTTCTGCATTGCTACTATCCTACTCCTGACTTACTCTTTCAAAGAAAAAGAGAACTAATGCTGGGCAACAAAAGCAACTTTCTATTAGACTTGGATTATCCATTATTGTAGAGGCATAACTCTTCATGGAAATTATATGCAGAACTGTTTTTTTGTTTTAGATTCACTGTTCTGCCATGATCTCTAACACAGTGAGAAATAAAAAAATGCTAGTCAGAAGATAAATGTATGTAGATGTTAAAGGTTTGTCTCTTAATGTACACCTAAAATAGCAGCAAATATTAAAAGATTGCTATGACTGAAGTTATAGTATTATTATTAATAAAGCCTCTTTCCATTAACATTCCAGTAAGTACTTATAGAAAGCTACTACATAAATCCTACATAATAAATATTCATCAGGCAAATGAAGTACAAATTTAAGTGAGATCTATACTTTTCACTCATTGTGCTGTGTGTAATCAAAGTCTAATGCTTGGGATTTTGCGGACACGTGCAGATCATCTGTTTGGCTACTGTAGAATTAGTCCAATATATCCTGCATCAGACCTGCTAAATGTATACACCTGATCTGTGCATGTGCAGTGAGATCATTGTGAAGCTGTGTACTAGTATTTCTGGTAAAGAAAACATCAGTTGTCTTTGCTGAATAGATTTGATCCAGAATATGTTGGATCACCAGGTCATAAACCTTCTGACATTGGCTTGTCTGACTTGACTTCAGGCCAACTCAATAAAAGCACTAACTCCTATCCTGAAGTTGTGATTATATGAGTTAAAGTTTGAGTTAAAGTAAAAATCCCACCAAAATAAGATTTTAAATATGTAAATCCCCAAGGCAGTATCGAGAAAAAAAAAAAAACACAAAAAAACCCACAATAAAAACCAAAACAAAAACCTGCCCATCCTGACAGATCTACACAGGTGCACAGGGATTAGGTTAGGCAAACTACATTATGTCTAAATCACCATACTAATGTCACTAGTTTTATGCAGTAGCTCACCATCTCTTCAACAAATAGTCAGAAACTTGGTTTTAATTCTCTTTCAAATGTTGAAAATTAAAAGTTACTGTTGTTGTACACCGTTTTCTCAAACTGCCATTCAATATTTTAACTATCAGCTGGCAATCATTCCCTATACTTAGCCATTTGAGATCCGTTTTCTGTCTTGGATCTCTGCCTATAACATTAAAAAAACCAAGCATTTGCTTTTCCTTCACACATGACACTCATGCTGAGCTGTGAAATCACCCAGCAGAGATTTACTTGCTCACCAGCTTTGCAGTAAGCTAAAGAGGAAGCTTTCTATAACCTGGCCACAGCATACCTCCGCTTTCTGCCAATAAAAGGTAGTGACAGAGAAAAAAAAGTCTCAAATTTGATCTTTTCCTTATATAGTGGGAAAACATCTAAGTGTCTCCAACATTTTTAATTTGTCTGTAGCCCAGGATTTCTTTGTGCATAAATTTTAAAGATAAAGGCTTATCTGGTCTATACCTACATTTCTTAGACAGCCTTGCTACAAAAATAAAATAACATTTTTGTTTTTTCTAGATACATAATATTATTGCAATGAAGCAGTTTTGTATGGTAGAGGCAGATAGGTAAAGGACAGATTATAGTGGGAAAAATAAAGCATTGCTTCCATTTTAGATAGGGAAACTGACCCTTACTGTAAATGAATCATTATCCTCAAGAGGACTGAACGTTCATACTTGATTGGTTTCAGAGTCTTACATTTTCATACCTGGCTTTTAAATCAAATTATGAATTTCAAGGTATTACAATACAACTGTAGCTGCAAGCTCAACAGAATGAGAGAAGACAGAAGCCACTAAACTTTTGATTGACACCCTTCCATTGCTGACACCCTTCTCTTACTATAGTCTTGAACACACACTATAGCAAATCAAACACTTATTAAGGAAGATTTCCATGTTAAAAAAAGGCTCATTAGTAAGGAACAACGAAATAGGATAATTCAGTGTCTCAAAAGGATCTAGGGCAGAGATTTAGAGGAGTGAGCCTTTTGAAAATACATGGTTCGGCAGCTTTTGGACTACACAGTTTGGAAAGTGTTTAAGTATTTTTTGTCATTAGATGCCTATTTACAACATCCACAATATTATATAAAGGAGAAAATCAATCTAATAAATGGAATATGATATAATTCTACAAACAGAGGAAAGAAGCTCTTACTCTTCACATACCCATGTTAGGATCTCTACACAGTACTTTTATATGAAAATTTCTAAATCATAATGTTCTGAAAGAAGCCAGAGGCCAGATATAGGGATCTAGATTTTAACAGCACAGCAAACTTTGGTGTCAATCTGTTGCAAATGTGAAGTAGGCTGCATTCACTAGTAAAGTTAATTAAATTAATTTCTTCTGGAATAAAAGGGATGACAAAAGGATATTCAAAGTCAAAAGTTTTCAACGTTTTCTGAAGTGTGGCATTTCTGAACTTCTAGTTGTACTGGTTGCGCAGCTTTATTGCCTGGGTAATAGAACAAGTTTAGCAGTAAGCTTGAATACAATCAACCTAAAGTACAAAGAGAACTAGTGTACTTCTGTACCCATCTGTGGACATACCCTAGAAGGCCAGTATATTCTTGAAAGAGTAATTGTGCACACATTGTACAAATGGGAACAAGATCAAACTAAAGGACACAAGAGTCTCAAGGTACTTCAAAACTATTTAACTTCTCAGACTGCTCAAAACATTCTGTAAGACTCATCAGCTCTAAGTGCATTTGGAGTACCAAGAAAATTATGAGCTCTCAGAGAGAGATTCTAACTATATATGAGTTCTCAGTCAAAAATATTATCAAGAGCCATCCAGGCAAAAGTAATCATAGAAAATTGTGTAGTATATGCTCTGATGTTCTGTGTTCTCATTGTGAACTATACTCAAAGAGGTAGGCAATGAATCAAATGTTTAATGTAACTTCACATTAGGTTTGAGAGGTGCCTCTTTGACTCTGTTACTAAGACTAGTGCTTTGGCTCACTTTCTGGTTTGCTACAAATCCTTATCCTTGAATATATGCATTGTATGAATATTAATTCATACCAGGACTCTCTTCTGGAACAATGCCCTTGGTCCTTCAAAGAGGAAACCCAGGCATTCCTGATCGGAACTTCTCTGCTGAAAGAACAGAAAAGTACTCCGTCAACTTTAGCTCCTTCATCCCAGCATAGTAAACAAACAGTCATCCAGAGGGCCTTGGTCCTTCAAACATCCCTACTTGCTGTTATGCCATTCTGTGTAATGCAACTGGTGTTTTTAGGGTCACTCTGGTTAATGTCAATACAATTACATTATTGAGGCTCTTTGAACAGAAAATAAACAAACAACAAAACCACCTCCTCTCCTTGGTTACTAACTGCGCCTGAAAAACACAGTTTTATCACTTGAGAACAGAGAAAAGACTTGTCTAGGAAGTTAGGAAATGAAAACGTTGTCAACTTACTCTACAGAGTGATGATCTTTGTAGGTGTATCAATAGCCAAACAAAAGGGCAGACAAACAGTACCTAATTTTAAAATGAGAAAGACATCTGTAGTCAAAAGCAGCTTTATTTTGGAAAACAATAGGTGAACAAAACCATATTCAAACACATGCTGCTTTAAAAATAAGGCTGTCTCTGTCCACAACTTCATATCTGATGATCTGGTGTTAGAAGTGATTTGAAAGGAATCCCCTGTCATTTCTGATGAAGTTACAAGTGCAAACTTCGTTCTTGGAGATGGTACAAAATCTGCTGCTTCTTTCATTTTCTTTACTTCCACAACGTATTTCTTTCTTACATAGACTGAATATTAACCTACTGTTCTTGTCTGGAAAGCAGACTTGAATATTGAGTAAGGCATTTTATTTCATTGTCATAAGGACACAGTAAGGAGACATTTATCTTGCTCTTGTCATCCAGCTACTGAAGTGATATAAGTGCCTATCCCCTTAGAAGTCTTCTATATGCTCCACAAATATATTGGTTAATTTGGCTTTGGCTGCCTTAAGATCAGGAAAGAAATATTCTTTTTTAAGTGTTGTTTCAAGTTTTGTAATGAAAGAAAGGAAAAGACTTAAAAGGCACTTATGAGAAGCTGGAAGAATGAATGCAGACATAGGCTTCATTCTATCCGCATCTCATAATCTATATTTGATACATTTAATTTGGGATCATAAGAACTGCAGCCTTGAAACTTCTTTACACTGATTATAAATAGAGCTGTTGGTCATATCCACAAGTAGATCAATCATATTAGTGGTACTGTGAAATCCAGAAACTCTCTTGGATTCATCTGCACATTACAAAGACCATATATTAGGATATCATTTTCCTCCAGAGAGAGCAACCAAGTTTTAATATGCAAGAACAATAAATCATAGAGGAAGGAGAAGAAGTGTGATGAGGAAATAGCAACAGAGTAAGAGAAAATGCAGTATAGCCATAACCACAATTTACAAATTCTGTATCTTTTTTTTTTTAAAGGTGTAAACAAAGAGTCCTTAAGTTTAGCTGCTACTTGATTGTGCACATGCTTTCCTTGAGAATTTTAATTTGACTGTAGTTCTATGCCCAGTAAGAAATTTTATCAAATTATATGCCTCCCTTGTTTCTGTATAAATACTCCTATCGCTAATAATTTGCAGGAGTAGGCCTTTCAGTGGTTAGCATCAGCATGCTGTGCAGTATAAAGACAAAGAAAGAAATCAGAAAACAGGCTAGATGGGTTGTACACTGGCAGCACACAAATAAAGCATTTTGCTCTGAAAAAGCATTCTTTTGAAACTGTTTCTTGTTTCAAGGACACCTGAAAAGTGCTTGAGCATTTCTCTCTTGCTTGGATCTTACTAGAATTAATGCTCAACTTTTTTCTTCAGCAGATTCAGCAAGAACTGACAGAAGAGCAAGGAAGAAAAGTAAAGATGACAAAATGCAATACCATTGTTCAGAAGTAGTTACTGTTGTAGACTGATGTCTTAAAGTCAGCATGGTATAACAGCCTACACAATCTTCACAACTTTTTCTTGTGATTACACCTATAACCACGACATGCTGATATGATACAGAGATGTTCAGTGTGATTTGGACATGAAATTCTTCCCTTAGATCTTGGAGTTTAGTTCAGATGAATCAGTTGAAAAAATGTCAGAGAGACAAAATTCTTGGCAATAAGGTCTGATTCCTCCTATTCTGCCTCTATTGCTGGGCATAGAACTACAGTCAAATTAAAACTCTCAAGGAAAGCATGTGCACAATCAAGTAGCAGCTAAATTTAAGGACTCTTTGTTTATACCTTTAAAAAAAAAAGATACAGAATTTGTAAATTGTGATTACAGCTATACTGCATTTTCTCTTACTCTGTTGCTATTTCCTCATCACACTTCTTCTCCTTCCTCTATGATTTATTGTTCTTGCATAGTAAAACTTGGTTGCTTCTTTGCTTCTACTCAAAATATTTCTCACACACATATAGCACATAAGAAAAGAATTTTGAGATAACTGTATAGGGCACAAAGAGGCACAAAGTCTGAGCAAAAGACAGAATATCCTGGTACATCATTAGCAGCAGTGGACACCTATGCTTTAGCAACTGAATCAAGCTACTAGTTAAGTTTAGGTGTCTACAGTTTGGAACTGAATGCCATCCCCAGAATCCTCCTAATAACCTCACAGTTAATATTGTATTTTTTTAATAGGTTTCACTATTAGCCCCCTTAATCAGATTCTGATCACTTCATTTAAGCTATTCATATAATATTGACACACTACATGCTATACTGCTCTGAATTTGAAATGTCTCAAACGGAGTATACAGGATAGAAGGGAATGACTGAACTAACTATGAAAAACAGAAAATGAAATTTCAAATGAGAAAAATACTTGAAGGAAGAATCCCACAAGAATACCTGGAGTCTTCCATCAAACTGTTTATCTGAAATATTTTAGTGAATAAAGTGTTAGTGTTTGTAATGTTATTATTCTTTCATTGAAACTGATAACAATAACAGTATTTCTATTTTAAAACATTGTAATGTTAGCAGGTTTTTTGTTGGGTTTTTTTTGGTGCTGGCTAGACTGGTTCTGGATTCTGCCTGACAAACTTCCCTCTATCGTTTTTGGGGGTTTTGTAGGATAATTGAAAGTATTTGTTATTTTGCCTTTCTGTTGGTTTTGTATTGTTGTTTTGATTTTCCATTTCTCCAGATTCAACCTTAATGCCAAATGCATAACATTGGCTTTAACTCTTTAGTCAAAATAAAGCATCTTTGTCTCTTTTTCTACAACTGATATTACCAAACTTAGTGAGATGCATTTCCTAACAATACAAATGCAAAAAAAAAAAAAAAAAAAAAACAAAAACCAAAAAACCCAACATTTGTATAAAGACTCATGGAATTATTAGGTTTGCTCTCTGTATCCAGGTAATTTTAGGATTTATGACAAGGCTAATAAGTGCTAGTGGGTAATATTCTGAAGCACTGCAGTATCCAGCAGAATTACTCCTGCTTATAAAAACTTGAAAAATCTCTCTATGGGAAATTCCAATCTTGTATCTATAATGTACAACAGATAAGAATGTTAATTTTTGTTTCCATTGACATAGCAAGAGTCAGATGGAGAGGAAAAATTAATTGTAGGGTTTTTTTTTTTAGCTTTGTTGTACTTGATAGATAATCAGGTATCAGCTAGACACATTGCAGATGGTATGACAAATTAAGTTACCATTTGAATTTTGGGGTAGGGAGAGAAACATTTCCTTTAAGTTTCACTGTTAAGTACTTTTGTGAGACAGTATATTATGACAGATCTTATCCAATGCTGAATGAGGTCAGGTAAAGAAATTCAACAGACTTTAAAAAGCTTTATATCTGATCCTGTGTGTGTAAGAAAATGACATCGGACTCAAATGGTTTCACAAATAGATTTACTGGAAGCAAAAATGAATAAAGAGTGTATGGCTTCATATTTAAATGGTTCTAAGTGCACAACAGACATAGGCCTACCTTAATAGAAAAGGATGTCAAAGTACTGTTCATTGCAAAAGGTATTGTGAAGCTAAAATATAAATACACTAAAAGCTTAGATTTATGATAAGTCAAAGGGTAAATTAACCGGATTTTAAAATCTGTCTCTAAATGACTGTACAATTACTTCTGCCTGCACTTGGATTCCTTTTAGCACCATAGTCATTACAGGCTCATACTGCACTTTTTATTTTACCGAGGTTATTAATTTTTAGCTAATAGCTTTGTCAATGAGATAAAATACATGTCACACATCTCTCTTTTTCTCCCAGTCATTATAATGTTATGGTCATATTGCAGTTCCCTAGAACATTTTTCAGAGCTAACTCTGTAAAGTCTGTTGCAATTTTTAGTGTGCAGCATTTTAGCTCACATTCAGCACTGGACACTGTTTTGTCATTTGCAGAAAGTATGTCTTCTTGAATCTGGAAATTAACTTGGTACAAAAAATTGCACTTGTATTAAGTTTCATAAGCGTCATGGGTGTTTACTTCCCCCAGTACTTTTTCAAAACTATTTTATTGTTATTTTAATATTTTACATGCTAGAAATGGATATATTGTACATTATAGGAAGGAAAGTTTATTAGGTTAGCTATATAAGCTAAGCACTCATTTTAATTAATGAATATGGAAGACAAATAGAGATGTTAAATAGTAGGATGGTGTCTTAGTTGTGTGTTAAATATGTAAACACTTCAGTCAATCATTTAATAAGACTGTCAGTAGCATTTCTTTATATGAGAAGCTAGGCCCAGTCAAGATACTCACATGAGCACTCACACTAGTGTCAGTGAGACTGTATACTGGGTTTGCAGGCCAAGGTTTTGGTAGCAGGGGGCAATGGGGGTGGCTTCTGTGAGAAGCTGCTAGAAGCTTCCTCTATATCTGATAGAGCAAATGCCAGCTGACTCCAAGACAGACCCACCACTGGCAAAGGCTGAGCCAACCAGCAATGGTGGCAGCATCTCTAGGATAATACATGTAAAAAGGTGGAAAAAAACCTCCTATGCAACAGCAACTGGAAGAGGAGAGTGAGAATATGTGAGAGAATCAATTATGCAGAGAGCAGCGTCAGTGAAACAGGAGGGGAAGGAGATGCCCCAGACCAGACGGGGCAGATGCTCTGTTCTCCCTAGAGCAGAAAGTCCACTGCAGCCCATGGTGAAGATCATGGTGAGGCAGGCTGTCCCCTTGCAGCCCATGAAGGTTCACAGCAACGCAAATATCCATCTGTAAGACCTGTACGAAGATTAGGAAAGTAATTTTGGATAAACCAAAACAAGCACGAGAACAGATGTGAGAAGGCATAGGAAACACAGAAACAAACATAAGTAACTTCCTGTGATTCAGAGAAAGTCATATGAAAACTGTTAGAACCATTATTGACCCAGTGCCCCATAGTAGAACTGAAAATAATTATTGGCTACACTCAGTATTCTGAGATTTTCAGTTGTTTGAGTCTGTAACTTCCCCAAAATAAAATAATCAAATATTGATTTCATTTTATGATGTTTTGTTTTGTTGTTTCATTAGAAGAATGATAAAGAATTGTTCTTTTCATAAAGACTAAACTTACTTTTCTTCTGGAGCCAAAACGCTAATGGAAGAGAATTATGACTCTTGGGACACAAGTTGCAGTGAAGGAGGAACACTCACATCCACTGAGAATGCTGTATTTATCCTATGTATATGGAAAGATGTTAAAAGCTTAAGCTCCACCTAGAAGATTAATTTGACTAAGAATTGTGGGAGTGAAGAGCTCACTCAAGCTGCTTCAGAATACACGACAATGAAGATAATACATGTACAACCTTCACCATGCCTCTTTCTTGCCCTGTGTCCCAGTGAACCTAGAATAAATGAACACAGAGCAAGATGGGGTATGCATCAACCATGGTCCCACTTTCCCTTGGGTGCTGAAGAGACATTTAATTAAGTATACCACCATTTCCATACATACTCTGTCTCTGGGTTTTATTTTAGAACACAGACTTAGAACTCAGCAACATAAATTTCTAGGCACCAAATCATGGAGCATTAAAGACCCTAAATAATTTTTTCATTATTTAGAGTGACTTAGAAAATTTAAGAGATACCTACTAACAGCACTGGGCATACTGAGATGGTGGAAATTCTACATCATCCAGACACTTGAAACATTGCTTCAGGTTTGTGTTACTCTAAGATTGGCATATTACAATACAATGCATTACAGGCAGCTTACTTGGCCTATGTTGGATGAGATGGACTGAGCAGCACTGCGTTAATAAATGGGTATCCCATTGCCAAGGCACCGTAACAGCTGACAGCTCCCTATGGAGTGAGCACCAGGAGCTGTAGGAGCTGCATGAGCTTGAGAAAAGGAAGAGACCAAGCCATCTCTCTCAAGCCCTAGAGGCCAGATAGTCTTGGGGAGAGGGCCATTAGGCACTCAGGGGCTTGACAGACACTTGAAGGAAGCCACTGATGAGGGCAGCTATAAAGATATAATAGACCATCAACTGGATGCCCCATAGTGCTGTCAGAAATACTAATTTTTATCTCACTTGGAGACTTATGTAGAATGTCAGTTCAAGGGGCAATTTTCTCTCATAACATACACTCTTCTCAGTTTCCTGAATATGAGCAGGTCATGCAATTCACTTTCTGAGTTTATGGCAGCTTGTGGTCACTTAAGTAGGTGAGGAAGAAAAATGGGCAGAGCTGGAGAAACTGGGAAACTTTAGGAAAGAGAATTTTGGAAAAAAGAAGTTAATCAGTTATCAGAATAAAAAAAATGGCAATATGGGAGAAAGTAAGCAATATGTTGGCACAAGTTTTTTGTATGATACTGCTGCATCTTTGTGTCCCTTCAGGAACTAGAAGATAATTATGGCTCAGTTACAATGTCTTGTTGATAAAACATACATAGTATTTGTTATTCAGAATTGTCTCTGAAGTAATATTCTGTACCAATGAGAATTACCTGGGGTCCATCAATTAAAAAATACTGCTTACTGGATCAGTTTCACAGTTGAAAGAGTCAACATCTTATTAGGCTCACTTATTTTGTTTGCAAATTGAAGAAAGACATTCTATCCACTGAGCAGTTTCTACTGTTGGTGTAAAATAACTGTAATCGTCCTTGTTTGTGTCAGAGCCTTTCCCAGCTACAACTCCCCCTTGACTCCAAACAATTTTGTGTGATATACATGTCATTCAATTTAGGAAGAACAAGGCACTTGGCATGCATAACACCACCAGTTATTATATTCTGCCTGCTGAAGACTAAGCAAGTTCATGTCCTCCATATGCGGTCAGAATGTTGGCAATAGCCTGTTTTACACACATACACAAAAAAGATAACACATACAGCTTACTTTTATTAAGCAGATTACACTTGGCACTTGCATTAACATGAGTAAAATTACATCCTGTAAGCTAAATATACATTTCAAGAAACATGACTGTATTGATTTCAGCATTTCTGTCTTCTGTATCTAGAGATACATTTAATAGTCTGAAGTGACAGCTCAGTATTAGTTTCATGATTGGTATGTTTAGCTTTTTTACAACTGTTACCTGTTAATCTGTAAAGTGATGAAAGTTGTGATGTCCAAGACCAAGCTAGAGAAGAGGCAACAGTCTCTCAAAACAGAAGCATCTTGTAGAATCTTGAGGAATTTTCTAGTAAAATGATTAAAGGATTGATTTTGAGACTAATCTTTTTTTAACACTGTCATGAAAAGCAGGAATCAGCTAATTAATTTTATAGATGGCACAAAAACAGGAGATACAATGTAAAAAAGCATTGCAAAGGATATGTCCAGTAGGAATAGGTCAGACTGCCATTCTATGAGACCCTGTTCAAGCTGAAGTCCTCTGTACTGTTTTGGTGATCCCTATTCAAGCAAGATGAACTCAGACTGATCCAGACAATCATGAGTAGCATGGATAACCTGCTTTGCTTCAAGATACTTTAAAACTTGTCTATTTTGTTCTAGTTAAAAGAAAAAGAAAAAAGAAAAAAGCTAAGGTTAAGACTGAGTTGCTCGGCAAATGCATAGGAAAGGGAATGTCACGCAAAAAGAAGAGCACTTTAACTTACTAAATACTGACACAAGAACATGTGAATACAATTTCACCATGAATACATTTTGATAGGATATTGAAATAAAGTTACTAAACCTCAAAGAAGAATTTATAGAAGAAGAAAGTAGAAGAAATCTCACAGGTGTCAAATTAGAGTATGTTAAGATAACAGAATGGGTTGCACAAGTTGGTTGCCAAGTATTGTAGATCTACATTCTACATTACTATGTTCAACACAACAAAAAAAAGGGTATTTCTATATCGCACCAGTTAACACAGGTAACAGAAGGAATCACCATTAATATATTTTTCATCTGAAAAAGGCTACTGAAATGCTGTGGCAATACAATTATATTGCTTTCAATACTCTAAACTGGAATTTATCATACATGTAAAACACAAACAAAAAACCAGTTCCCAATCCTCTCCTCATTCCTATTTCTCTTTTTTTATCCATCTGATGCCTACACCATTAGACCAGTGAAGGTACTTGCTAAGCTACATGCTGAACCAGAGCAAGTCTAGCTGAAAAATAAACAAACAATAGAAAATAAATTATTATTTTATACTCAAGCCCAAACGTGGTTCACTACACATTCCACAAGTTGTCTTAGTATAAGAAAAGAAGAAAGGCAAGAATGAAAAAGGGAAAGAACAAAAAGAGCTGGTTTGAGGTAAAACAGAATGGCCTTCAATGGCCAACGTCCAAGGAGGACCCTGTCTGTTCATCTGCCTTTGA
>BJBW01007113.1:61883-94729 GCA_004320125.1 Scolopax mira | reverse complement strand
TTTTCATTAAAGTAGTTTAGTTTTTTCTAAACTCAGAGGTTTTTTTCTTTTCTTTTCCCCCTTCCTCTCTTCTCTTTTCCTTAAGGGGGGGGGAGGGAGGGGCCATCTGTCATTCTGGTTGGTCAATTCGGTCAAAACCACGACAGTACAGTAAAGTTTTAATCCAAAGCATTACAGAACTTGATGTGGAATTAAGAAAGAAATTGTTTTTGACAGTGTGAGTTAGTAAGTTTATATATGAGGAAGAAAAAATTTAAAAGTTAATAACTGCACTTTTATCAATAATTCCTTTCTTTCCCTTTGCTTTTCCCTTTCCCTCCCCTTTCTTCTTTCATTCCCAAATCTTGGAATGTCTTAGAACAGCTTAATCTGTCTAACAGAACGAGCATGGGGCTAAGAAAAGCCTTCAGGTCAGTTTTCCCTCTACAGCACTAACCTCCTGGTTACACAGCAAGGTAATCTTGCTATTTTTATAAATTTGTCTTTTCCACACTAGAGTTGAAATTGTCCCCATTTCACCTGGTGCTTCAAGAGCTGAAAAAAGCCATTCATTTTTAGAAACCAATTAAGAAAAACAAGTAACTTTTGGTTTTAGATCAAAATGTCTCCATTAACTGCACATGACTAATTAATGCTTATTTTTCATATATAAACCAACAGTAAATACTAAGCATGAAAAATTACTGAAGGTTACTTCCATACTGAATACTGTTGCATACATACACTTCCCAACTGTAAATGGTGCTGAAGACATAAAGTAGGACATGTCAAATAAACTTCTAAGAAAGGAGCTGAGATATACAAAATGTTGACATTTTCAAATGAAAAAAATATTTTATTCTATCTAGATAAAACTTGGATTTACATCAACTGAAATATGAATATATATGTGAAAAGAATATATGAAACATAACCACTAAATAAGATAAATGCAAAAAGCAAAGTTTAAAAAAAAATCTTAATGAGAGTTTTATTTGATTTGTGTCACTGAACGGTACATATTCCATACATTTTAAATGAAAGCCTCATCTGCTTTAATTGCTATGCAAAACGAAGAGCTGAAGAATTTGTTAGATTATGACTCTTTACCTTGGGACCCTATGAATAAATAATCACATGAACTGATTGAATATAGACTATTAAGAAAATGGGGCTGAGGAAAGTTGCATATAGCAATCTGACTTTTACTGGAATAGCAGGAACAGTAGCATATCCATGATATGTGTAGTGCCTATACAAAAGGGGTATTTGGCCTTTTAACCACTAAAAATACTTACATTTCGATTATATTTTAGCAGGAATGAAGGGAAAAAAAAAATCAGAGAAATGTCCTAAAAGTGCATAGGCCTGACCTAATTTATTTTATTTCTTTGACTTTCTAGGGTAGAAACAATCAGTAGTATCAGTCATGATCTCAATTCTAATGAATTTCATCTCAGTTTTTCCCCTGTCCTGTTGAGGAGTGGGGAGTGAGAGAATATCTGGATGGGTGTCTGGCAGCTGGCTTAGGTCACACCACCACATTTCATAAGAATGTAAGTGAATAAAGACCATAAGTACATGTACGTTGCTGATGAACAAAGAGAGCCAGGAAACAAGCTAAGGGTTTTAACTCTCAGTTCACTACCCAGCTCTCCCAGAGAGTTTAGGTCCTCCCAAAACAATATTCTATTTTCATTCTAGAGATAGTTATCTCAAAGCACTACTGATAAAGGACAGCAAAACCATGAGAGAGCTCTAAATTTTGCTCCCTCTGCCCTTCTTGCTACAACCCCAGACTGAATCTCTGCCTTACAATATTATGTAAAAACATATACTTTGGTGGTGTGTAGCATATCCATATCATTGTAGCACAATTATTTGGAATAAAAAGACATGTAACAAGCTTGCAGAGGTATTGCAGAAGACCCAAATGCTACAAAACATGGAAGTACTCTTTTAATCCTGATGCAACTAGTGCTAAGTAGCCTGGATGCATACCGGGCTGCAAATCTGCAAAGCTTGGTTTTAAGACCAAGGATTGACTCTGGTCATCTGTTTTTAATGGGTATGGCTGAGGTCACTAAGCCTATTGCAAGACTTCTTTCCCATCTGCTATGCTATCTAATTTTAAGCACTGTCAGACTTAACATATTTAGGAGTTATTTTTCTTGATGAACATCCTTATTGCTTCACTGTCTCTTTTTATTCATCTGCTATAACATGTCTTTTGTTTCAGTAGGCATTATTTTATTTTATTGAGATGGACTGAGACAGATGTTCTTGAACATAACCAAATCAGAAAAAATGCTGAAGGGAGATAAATATAGGTATTATAAATATAATACCGCTATGGTTCCTGGTTCCCACATGTAAGATGTTAACATATTAGTTTTGATTTTATTTTAATATCTCCATGGCTAAATTATATTAAGACTCAAATCTTACTTTCTAAACTGCTGCATGCAGTTCACACCAGAATTTCCCATTACACTTCCACATAAATACAAAAAATTAAGTTGACAATAAAAAGTAGTGCACAACCACTACTAAACAAAGGTAAATGTACTGCTTTATGCACAATTTTTCCAGTCTAACAGTATCACCATGCAGTAAAATCTGCAACACCTGCTATTTATCAAAGTCAGAGCTGAGAGCACAAGTTATAAAAGAAATAATAAGGAAATATACTTCAGGAATAGCATTTTTGATGTAGAAGAAAGCAATCTATAGAAATAAAGACTTAAATGTGTCAAGCATCACACTGATATACCTAACTTTTAAAATGTAGTTGGGAAATGAAATTTCTAAACTCAGTTTATAAGTCTAAGTTCTCTAGATACTGAGTGGGGAGAACTAGTTTTTTAAGCATTAATTATGATAACCATTGCCAAAGAACTCAGTGCCTTATGAAAAATGCCAAATAATGGAAGTTCATATACAGCTCTGTTATTCTGCTCTGTAGAGGTACTAATGTAGTATTAATTCACAGACTGAAACATTTGAAGGTGGATGCTAGAGGTTTTCCTTTGTTTATAGAGGATCACATCACCTCACCTCAGAATCCAAATAGTGCAAATTCATCCTGCTAAGGTAACCTGTGCTTTCCCTTGGCTTTATACCACAGATATAAAGCCTCCTCTCAGCATACTACTACAATGATTACTTCAATCAAATTCAGTTGTGCATTCATCCCTTCTGGTGAAGCTACATTAATACAGGTAAAGAACACAGCTGGTGAAAGTGAAAGAGCAAGGAATGACTTTTTGGTCCCTATTATAAGGCTTGATTTTGAACTTTGCATCTAAGACTCATATGATAAGGTAAAAAAGAAGTTTTGTGAGCATTAACTTGATCTCTGGTCTCATGTAATTCCTAGTTATATGTCAAAGTCAAATGACAGTTTTTCTCCTGTCTCTGTGCTGCTTAGAGATAAAAGGTGAAGTTTGTGATGTCCTCAGGGACACATTTAGAGATCAGGCCTTCCTCTTCCTGTGTGAATAGCACCCGAGTATTGAACTCAGTGTTTTCTGGATGTTAGGTAAAATATCAGCTAATTTGATCACGTCTTTCAGTAAGTTTGGATAAAGTCAGCACTTACTTTCTATACCATGTAAGTCTTCAATGATTTGGTCGTAAAGTATTCCCTGAGATGCCCAGCTTAGCTAAGAAGAACAAATTGTTGGCACAAGTTATAGCAGAGCTTTAGTAACTCAGGGTATCCCAATGCCATAAATGCATAGCCTCAAGCCTGTTAGGCACATAAAGGATTAGAGGCACTGATAAAATTCCCAGACATATCTAAAACTGTTCTGAGCTAAAAGTTTGTTTCATTAAATTTCTTTCTCTCATTGAAAATTATTTGAATTGTTATTTTAAGCCATTTATGTTTAAAGAAAGAATAGGCAAATAGAGTTGCTGTTAAAGAAACTGTTATTTAGGGAGAAAAAAAAACCTTTTTTTCCCTTTACTAAAGGAATAGCTAGGAAAAACGTAGCATATCAGATTAACAGTTGATAATTATCATTACACTAAAATGCTATGTTAATACTAACAAACCATAGTCAAATAGATTTTCAAACTGGAACACCGCGGTAAGAAAACTTGTACTTTTTAATGTAACCTAACTTTTACAAAAAAGTTCAGAAATATCTTCAAAGTTAGCCTAGAAGTGATATAAACTATAATACACTGAT
Organism: Scolopax mira; assembly: GCA_004320125.1. NCBI lineage: Eukaryota > Metazoa > Chordata > Aves > Charadriiformes > Scolopacidae > Scolopax > Scolopax mira. The sequence continues at coordinate 90,554 of BJBW01007113.1, read as the reverse complement.
ATGGAATGATACATAACTCACTCTGATGACACTTTATGTAATACCTTTGTCCTTGAATTCCTTTCATGAGACTTGGTCCCCATAACATTGTCTACCTCAGGAAACAAAAGGATAATTGGAAATGGTGAAAAGGTTGATTTGTTTTTTCATCAAAAAGAAGACATTTCCTAAACAGTGCAAATTTTACCTGATCTTCCACTGAAATGCTGTACTAGATGTGTTATTCTGTAACCAGAAACATTAAAATGATATTCATTCCTAAGAAGATAAAATTAAGCAACATGAAAGAATCTGAATGTTCAGAACAAAACTCTTCTTGGCAGTGGGGGGAGGGGTAAAGAGCTAGAAAAAAAAAGGCAGTTGGGAGAAAGGCAGAGATTCCTTACACCACCTGGAATTTCATTACTGACATTAACCTCTGTATTTCCTGAATCACAGTATTCAGATGGTAGCAATATAGACTCGCAGATGAAAGATGATGAAAGATTAAGTATCAGAGATTAAAAAAAAAAAGTGACTGCCTCTCATTTTTTGTGGTAAAAAAACCAACAAAACCACATTTAAATTCTTGTGTTATATTGCATTAAAATTAGTAACCAACATCATGCTAAGACATGAAAGAAACTCAGGTTCTCAGTTTCTTTTATTGATAGACAGATACAAGCATATACATGGTACAGTTAGCTGTTTTACTTTTTATCTTCTTCCAAAGTTGAGTATATAAAAAAATCTGAGAGAAAAATAAAAATTTAATAAATCAGAAAAGAAACTATGCAGCTGCAGAGTGAGATAATTAGGGGAGTGGTATAAGTAAAGACCCGGGAGAATCATAGCACTGAAAATAGTAGCTAAAAATCCAACCTATACCTGAGATGTAAAGGTCTCTTGTCATCTTGCCGTGGTCAAATAAGGACACGTATTAAAAGGTCTATTTCATCTTATTTTCTCCTTTCTGTCCTGTCAATAATAATGAGGGATAATGAGAAAGCAGCTGGGTGGGCAGCTGGCAGCTGGCAGTAGCCAATCCACCATTAATACTTAGGAAAATACTTGTTAACATGACAAAATGCATCTGAAAGTAGATGGCTTTAATGGTCATATCTATACTTGAGCTAATCAGTTTAGACTTCCTTTATGTTCACTTCTAGGCTCAGTTCAGTTTGTCTGGAAGTAGGTGTTTGTTTGTTAAGAAAATTTGGCTTCTAACTGTTTTAGTTTACTTCCATAGACTGTTGGTGATTCAATATTGCCTTATAAAATTAGGTCACTGGTCACAATATTCCACGTCACTGGTGGAACACAGAGCAGTCTTTGCTCCCAAATTCCAGTACTTGATTGCATAGCTTTTCTCCCCTTCTTTCTCCTCACTGTGATCTGTTTCTTAGTAATCAGAAATGAGCAGGGGTCCCTAGCAGTTCTTGTTAGGGACAAGTTTTCAGGTCTAGTCTTGGGATAGAGACTTCAATAAGTATTCTAAGATTTTAAGTAGAACTAAATTAGGAAGCACAGGTATACTTAGATAAAAAATTGATCAGCCGTCAGGAAAAAAATAATAATCAAATTCTCAAACCTCAAGCTAGTAGCAAGCATTTTTAATGATAAAAAAATTCCCCAGGTGTTTTTCAAAGAAATGCAGAGAAAACCATCAATCAAACAAGTGTATAACTGGAAAATCTCTTGTAGCCCAATGAATGTGATTCATCCTTTACCATATTATTTAATTTCTTCCTGAATTCTAACGGAGAAAAGTTCAAGTAAATATCTAGAAAAAAAAGCCAGGTAAAAATAGCTGAAGTTATATAATATATCTAACAAAGAAAATACTTGTTTCTCATAATTACCTGTTGTGAGATGACTAGTGTTGTTTCTTCACCATCAAATTCCTTATTTTGTGTATTATTAACACAGAATATAAGGCTTAAAAAGTTTTGCTGTGATATTGGCAATCTTGTTTTGATTTTTATTCTGTTAAACTAGACTATATTGTTTGGTAATCTTAGAACAACACACGTGGTGACATCTTGAATCACGGATTTATGATGAGAACAGCTTTGCTGCACACACACAAATCTGCATAGTAGAAAGTGTTTTAACAATACTGCCTTTGTTGCATTTGGCTTATGTTTTAGACCTTTTTTAGACAGTTAAATCGACTTACAATATTGCTTTATAAACAAAGATAAGTACAATGGCAAGAAAGAAAAAGTACTTTACTTCAGCAAACTACAATTTGCATCTGCAATACAAGCTCCACCATCTAATAGTTCCGTGCTGTAAAGAAAGCAATTTTCTCTTTAAAAAATAACATTAAGTTGCTTTTTGTTCGCTGTTACAATGTGAGTGAACACCATTAAACTACAAAGGTGGATATTAACATTATCATCAAATACGACACAAAAGGTCTGATCCTACATTTCACATGCAACACAAACTCCCACTGAAGTTTATAATAGCACATAATAATACAGCAAGGCTTTTTTTCCCAGACAGTACTATGTTTTTAAAATCATGACTAACTGTGCTATGCAATGAGAAATTTCTCCTTTTACAGTACAGAAAAAGAGTGTGTTTCTGGAAAACTGAAATCTGGAAATCAGAGTAAACTCCAGCTATAGAAACAAATTATTGACTTTCTATGAGACTTTGCCAAGCAGCTGATACACTACAGATGCTTTTCCATTTCTAATAGTGCAACAATGTTTATTGTTGAAGAGGAGAAACCTTATGGTGAGAGATAGTCAAAGCAATTTATGTCAGAGGTACAGGAAAGTAGTGAGGTAAATAAAATTTTTTCAGGCAGATGGTGACCACAGAATTGTTGAATTATTTAGATTGGAAGGCACCCATATAGGTCAGGTATTTCCAAGTCCATGCAAAAAACAAGTCTGGTTAGTGCAAATTGCTGAAGGCTGTACCCAGTGAGTGTTGAGTGTTTCCTACGATGCAGACTATACAATTGCTGTAGGCAGCTTGTGCCAATGCTTAAGTAACCCCAGGCTGAATAAAGTTTTCCTAGTATCTAATCAGAGTTTACCTTGTTGCATCAACAGTATGTAGATATATAAATATTTCATAATGCTCTGAGCACACCTAGGCACAGTGTATAATCATTTATCCTAAATATGTGAGAAATGTGACCATCAAGGGAAAAAAAAAAAAAAAAGCAAGTGCAGTTGTGTGTACACAGTAACATTTAATTTCCAAATATGTGAAGTACTTAAAAATGAGAGAATTTATTGAAAAGCATTGAGGACAAAGGCAAATGGTGGCATGTGGATGTAATGATTTTGTTTAAGAAAATCATACTGGAGTCACAGAGCTAATATATGCTATCTAAAAAATCTTTGAGAATGACCATAAGAGCCAACACGGCCAAGCAAGATACTAAAGAAATTCTTAGTCAAAAATAGTCCTTCCATAGTAGGTGTAAAACCAGTAGAAACAATAATTATTAAAGGAGTGAAATTATTAGATACATGGAAAAACATGTAATAGGAAATAACATTAATGGCAATTTCAAAGAAAACTGTTTGAAGCATAACAAACAAGTTCTTTGAAGTAACAGATAAGCATACAGGTAATTGTCATCAGGTGCCTACAATACACTTCGACATCTGAAGAAACTAATTTAATACGAAGCTATAGGTAAGTAAGGATTGTAAGATTATTTACAATAGGATGCCACCAGGAACTTCATTCCATAGGTTTCTGTACTCGTGCTTATACTGTGCCATATGCTTTCAAATTACTTTGAAAATGAAGTGCGTAGATGACAAAACTTAGCAATGATACAAAATGGTTCAGGATAACAGTAAATACATTTATGTAGCCAAACGGAGAGGCCTGTTTTACCATGAAATATGAAGCAGCCTACACAGATGTTAACCATGTTCAGCTTGTGTTAAACCTAAGCATTAGCACACCGACATTGCGTAACTGGAGAAGCTTTTCTACATCCAGCGGCCCAGAAAATACTACTTCCATTGCTAGTAACAAGCCACAGGCCTTGTACTAACTGCCTTATGCTGACTGGGCAAGGCCCCAGCTGTAGCTTTTTGTTACCAATTTGTTTTGGGAACTGGCTGTGTGAGCTTGGCAGCAAAAAGCTCTTGTTCCAATGTGCAGTTTATGCACGGTCTTGAAAGTATGAGCAGAGTCTGGAAGCTGAGCAGCTCTGGGAACCTAAACAACTCTGTGCCAGTTAAGCATTTTCCCCTTGGTTGAGCAGTGATGTGGATAGTCCAAGGAGGTTATGCCATATCAGTCCTTAGAGGTTTTCAAGATGTGCCTGGACACAGTTCTGAGCAATCTGTTTTGAACTTAGAGCTGACCGTTCTTTGCGAAGGAGGCTGGAACCTCCCAAGGTTTTGCATGCATACTGAAGAGCTGGATAAAGGCTGTTTTTGTTTAAAGAAAATTATAAGCAGCCAAGCAAGGCAGGTGGGAGAGGGAATGGGGGAGAGAGACGGAGAAAGACACACAACAGGACGAGGTACCTGCTACAGCCTGAGAAAGAGATCCTCCTCCAGGCATCACTGCATCATGTGGAGGCCTGGTGGAGGCCTAGAGATGCAGGCTGCCTAGACTCACCTGTCTTAGAAAAGGACCAAACACTTAATTAGGATGGGGAGGTGGAAGCAGGGAGAGGACCTCACATTGAGCTCAGTGAATAAAAACATTACAGATTGCAGCCATTAGTACTGACTACAAAGCATCAACTCTGTGATGTTGCCTATTCACAGCTGGTGTAAGATAGATAGAATTGTAAATGGAGGATTGCTTTCAGTATGCAGTGATAATGATTAACAATGTTTAATAATTAATTATTGTCAACGTGTGATGTTAATTAATGTCAATCTAGTAAACTGTTGTTTTAACAGTTTGAGACTGACCTGATTTTTCAGTCTTCTAAGCACTCCAATCACATCGCTCTCTAATTTCCTGACACAGCCGTTCAGTTGCAAGAGCTGGTTGTGAGTGGTTGCAGAATGCCCTAAAACCACTGACTGTTGTTTACTGTTGATAAAAACATGCTGAAAAACTAATGCATATAATCTTGAAATAATAAAATTAAATTAACAATTATTTCTAAAAAAATCTAGAAGCATTTTTAATGAAAATCTAAGTAGGATTATTTTCTCTGCTATCTCATTTTTGACTATTTTTTATTATAGAAACACATGGAAGAGCTACATCTCAAATAGAGTACACGGTACATGTTCTGTCACCCAAAAGAGGTTTAGAAAATCATGAAATGAACAGAGGATAAGCACAGAATATCCTTTCATGTTATAATACTTTAAATTAGGGACACAGAAAAACTATTAATGTAGGTGAAACTATCAGCATAAGAAGAAATACATTATTTTACCAACAAATCCTGTTTTTTTGTGAGATTGTGAAGGTGAAAAGTGTAAAGAGAATCAAAAATGGTTGATCAAGTTTATTAAAAGCCAAGGATATCCCAAAATCCAAGAAGACATATTCTATTCAGGAAAACCTGGGGCCTTAGCAAACTAGGAGCCACTAAGGCTGGACATTGGTTGAAGTTCTGAGTAATCGATAAATTCAAACGATGAATGTCAATTTAGATCTTTAAGTGTACAGATCCTCCTAGTACAGGATCCAGGGACCATCAAAACAAACTAAATGTCAAGTTCAAGCAAACAAACAAACAAACTGAAGTCCTACGAAAAAAATTGCACATAACAGATATGTGGGATTCTTATCTAAAAGATATCACCACTGAAATAAGTTCATATTCATTCAAGAGAAGACAGGAACATACTTGGTAGAGAGATTAACTGGACGTTACTAAATAGATTAATCATATCACGCTCAGGACACATCCCTGAGAGGGAAATAGTAGGGAGCTGGACAAGGATTGTGGAACTGAGGAGGGAAGCAGTATCACATATGCTTGCCTTGCTTAACTTTTCCTAAGTGTCCTTTTATGTCTGCTTATGGCCTTTTATAACACTAGGCCGGAAGGCAACGTGGTCTGAACCAGTGTTTGGTGTTCTTATATGTGGCCTATGCAACCTAAATTCTAAAAACTTACATGGTGACCACTCTGTATCCAATCAGTTCCTATGTCAATTAGGAGTAGTCCAAGTGATTGCAGTTCCTCCTGTTACCTATGTGTTAGACTTAAGCCCCTAAGTCTATGGGCTTAAGAACTGTGCCACAGTACTGTTAAATTCTGTTGGGTTTGGTTTTGACAAATAATATCCAATAACCTCACAAAAATTCCCAGTCATAGTCAAAGAATAACACAGACCAAGACTTCTTCACAATAAACAACATGGACAATACCACCATGTTTTGGAGAAGATAAAAGAGATGTTATGTTTGGCTGAAAGTTATGCTGTGCTACCCTAAGGAGCTGATGATGGAAAAATGTTGCTTTTATTGCTCCAGAGGTTCAGCTGTAATTTTCTGACAGTCTACTGCGTTTCAGGAAAGGAACTTAAATTCTCTGTACCATACCCCAGAGAAAGCCCCAGAGAAAGAGAATTGGTGTTCAGAGCAGCTGTGCAAATTTTGTTCAGAGCAGTTTCTCTTGGCAGAGGTCTTTTTCCACAAAATGAAAGGGACTCCATTTAAGGCAGACATGCCAAATCTCATACATTGCATGCAAGAAACATTTGCTTATTCTCAGTCTTCTACCACAGTGCCAGGTCCTCATGTCTTAATGCATCATTTCTGCCTTTCCTCCTCTGTGTAAACAATATGTGGCTTTATTTGTAATCTGTACCTAGCCTCACTCAGGCACTCAAAAGGTAAATATGCCATGGCTGAAGTGATATTGAAATTGTTCCTACTACTTTCTTATTTCACCAGAGAAGTCCCATAACAGTCCTACTGCTGTAGCACAACAAGGTTGGAGAAGGGAGTCAATGTTTTTTTGTTCCATCAGCTAATTCACACTCCTGAGAAAAGCAGCTGGTACTTGTTTTTCTAACCCTAGAAAAGTGTACCACAAAGAGGGCAGAATAGACCACAAAATATATTCTGTGCCATTATATTTGTGAAGGGTATCAGATCTTTCAAATATGTTATGCCCTCAGCGTGACAAAGATAAGATTTAATATAACCAGAGAATGTTTAGAGGAGGTGATTTAAACATTTTTTGATTTCCATGTTATCTGGCACATATAAAATAAGGAGTATCTTAGAAGATTTCTCTGTGGACAGCAGCACATATTTTGTTGAACCATATCCCAGTCCATTTTTCTCTTCACTGACCGTGTATTAGCTGACCAAGACATACTGTGTCCAAGAGAATTCTCCAGTGTTTGCAACCACTGTGAAAAACAGATATACAAAAATACATATATAGAAACTCTCACTGAGTCATTCTCCCATCTGTGAGTTACACAGGCTATTGACCTAAACTACAGACTTTTTTTTTCCTTTTAAGCTTAAACGTAGATTTTGAAACAGTCACTAGGAATAGTTGATCATGCCATTAGATTCAGTAGGCTGCCCTTAGCATCAGATGTTTGTACACATCAGATTACTCTCTCATCCATTGTCACTGTGTCTTTATACTGATAACATTCTAGCTTTAAGAAGTCAACCAACTTCTAATCCAACTATGATTTAAATATGATTTACAACTACATGTCCAAAATTCAGTGAGCTGCATGCAACACTGTGTAGCAAGCAAAAGGGAGTACGAACATCTTGAGTATCAGACACTGGGAAATTGTTAAATGAGAAAGACACGGTTTTGCTCCTACTAAAAACAAGAACAAAAGAATATCTTCTATCTGTTTTAATGAAAGTTTAATTGGATTGAAGCGGAAAATTAGAGCAATTCTAAGTAACTAAAAGTCTGCAAAATAAAACAATCTGATTCCAATCTTAATGGTAGTAAGATGTGCATTTAAAGGTTTGAACTGTAACAGTTTAAACCACTTAAACATAATTTCATTATTTACTATAAGAAAAAGGACAGATGCAAAATCGTAACAATTTTTGTATCATTTGTTTAAGTGAACCACTACATAATTTTAAAAAAAACTGAACCTCTTCTTGCTTCTGAATTTAATTGTAAGTTATTTTTAAGCAAAAATAGAGGAAGCTGCAGTGGAAACTAAAAATCCATATCTTTCTGAAAGCCAGAGCCACTCTATGCTACTCTGAAAAAATACAATGCCAGAAGAAATAAAATCTCTCTCTCATGTAGCTCAAGGTTATACATCAGACTATCAGTTTGACTTATGCACATTCAGTGTCTCACATGGACTCCTAGTTCCTGGCTGAGCCACTTACTCATTTTTGCGAGCGTGTACAACAGTAGACTCACCTGTTTGTACTTCCATTGAGATGTCTGGTTGGGTCCTTTTACAGCTTAAGTGGGGTCAGCCTAACTCTTCTCAACTTTTTTACAGGTGTACAAAAAATAACAGAGAGGCCATTCCCAGGCTGTCAACCCAGGCTTGAGAGGACAAAGTAGAAGTTTGCGTCCTAGGAGGAGGGAAATTAGGAGCCCTGAATTAATACAAAACGCAGTCTACCTTGACTATGTTTCTGGCACAAGTGTGTGAAGCACTTTCTAAACTGAATGTGGAAAAGAACATTTGAACAATTTCATTTTATTTACTTATTTTATTATTATGACACAGCAGGAGACCTTCCCTGTGTGCGCCCACTAATGTATTTTCCTGCAATATTTTTATTATTTTTTTTTGCTAATAAAGCAAAACAACATCAAATGTTGTACCTTTAGATGTAAACTTTTGACTAAGTTGTTAAAAGTAGATTTCAGAATTATTAGTAATTAGAAACTATAAAAGCTGTTAGTCTTGCTTTCCAAGGACTAAGAAAGTACTGGATTTCCAGCTACTGGATTTTTTTTTTGGATTTCTCCAGATATTGAGTAGAACAGGCTAGTCTTAGAAGTCAAACTCAGACAAAATGACAACATTTTACCAGGGACGAAGTTGTTTGTACTGTATTGTTGACCCTAAATACAAACTGCACCAAACAGAAGAATTATCTCCTTTGATGTTCTATTGAACATGATAGCTTTCTTGGCAAATTTTGTCTGCAGAGAGCATACTGCACGCAAGGTGCATGTATACAATGAATACACTGTACAGCCAAAAGTTAAGGGATAGCAATATTGATTTAAAACTCCAGGATTTTTTTAAAAATCTTTTTGTGACTTAATGCCCTGCTGGGCTTTATTCATTAATGAGAATAATTCTGTCACAAAATATCAAACTAATACTATAAACTATTGACAATACTGGGCCTGCCAGTTTAATTTTGCTGCTATTGTACCATCTTCAATGGGAAACAGGCTAATAGGTATGCACTGCTGTGTTTCTGTGACCTTTTAGGGTTTATGGGCACAAGTATCCTGTTATAAAGATTGTGCAATCCTGTATTACATGTAGATCCCAGTCTTTTATAAAATTCTCAGAAGAATTGTTAGTAAGATACCTGGTGAAGCAGCTTTTTCCCAAGTCTAAGTGACTTATGCCTTCATCAGTTTCCATGTCATCCAGGGATGATATCTATATTTATGACATTTTCATTAGTAGTGTAATGGTCAAATTTTTCAGATACACCTCAGATACTTATAGCATCTACACTTATCTCAGGGAAATACAATTGCAGATGCAAAAGTTAAACCATGAGAAAAACCCTCATTACCAAGGAATCTGTTATTTAGCAACACAGAAATAGCAAAACCAGTTTAACTTTCTCAGGTTTTGATCTGATTTTCCAAGGGTGCCCTGAGTTCTTATCTAGTTTAAAAGCTGCTGCATGCTAATGAAAATTTTTCAGATTGCATTTGAAAGAGGGTCTGGCTTCATACACTTGAAAATTACAGGTGGTAAAAGGAGAAAACAAATACAGTTTGGCAACTCAATTATCATAAAGGTCTTTTCCAACATCAATGATTCTATGATTCTTTAAAATAACAATGTGACTAAGCATTCCACACACACACTGCCTCCATCTAATTGTTAGTAGAGAAAGTGGACACAATGTTGTGAAATTTACATTTGTCACTCGGGTCAGGACTGGAGTTCTTTTTGGGAACATTACACTTCATAAAAAGGGAATAAAGATGTTTTGGGGAATTTGGTGGGTTTCTTGGTTTTATGTTTGTTTGCTTGCTTTTTATTTTTTAACTATTCAAATAAAACCAAAGAGTTGTTACTCACTGAACCCTTCTAGATCACCACTGCAAATCACATAACATTGCCGTAGTTTCCATGGACACATATGTCTCATATTTTTCTTCCAACAGACTTCAACAGGAGAAAATTCTTACTATAAATTACAAATTCATGCCATACTAAATGGCTTGGTTATTGTATTTCCATGTATTAAAGTGACTGTAAGATCCTTACTTTAGTAGAAAAACCTCAAGATACAGGGAAACCTTTTTACTCAGAATTCCAGGCTCTATAGACAGTCAACATCTGAAGTTAAGTCTTTTGAAAAGAAATTTTGCTTTCCTTTGAGTCTAGACAGAATTTTTTAATTCATTTTAGCTGATATTTTGCTCTTATTCAGGACCTAAAGGTTAACTATTTCAATCTAAGCTGTTAACCTTAAGGCATTCCATGAAACAAATTAATAAACAGGAAAATATGAAAATATGTTATAACTTATATGCATTTGAAATTTCATCACAACTATTCTTACACTGTACTAACACAGTTATACTAGTGAAAAATAGATCTTTTTCATGCTGTATATACAACAGTCATTGTGGTAAGCCTAGATAATAAAGTATTAAATGTACAGTATTTTCACTGTAGGATAGAAACTCTTTGAAAAGGTGCAAACTACTAATTTGCAACTTCTTTCTTTGTTTAGGTTTCATTAAAATCAAATTGCTATTTTCCTAAGATATTTCACAAAGAGAATTTTTAGGAAATGTTCTGAATTGTGTAGTTGTTTTTTCCATTCTACTGTAGAGCTACAAGTTACAAATTAGCTCATTTTTATTTCCCACATTTGTGCTTTGTTTGCAGAGGATAGAGGTGTGACAAACAGAAATTGTATTATATATGCATATATGCATAGCCAGAGGGTGAATATTTTCTAAAAAAGAGGAAAGAATTTGAAAGTGTCTTGAACTTCACTGGCCAAAAAAAAAGGGCAGAGTTGTAGATCATGTTCTGGATAAGCAGAAACTGAGTAACTATGTTTTGTAACAAAAGAGGGACAAGGGCAAAAAAAAATTACAATCCTTCCTTCATTGTCACTGTGGTCAGTGGAGATATTGTAATAAGCAGAGATGAGCTAAAAAGATAGAGCAATAGGGATACTTGCTAGACCTGAAATAAAGGGTTATGTCACAGAAGTAAAAAAAATGGCTTTTTTAACTAAGAAGTAGCCATTTTTTATACATTCATTTTTTTAATTGTAATTTTGCACTGCAGAATGAAAAAAAAAAAAATTCCCATTTTATTTATTCTGTTTTAATTGGAGAAAAACATGGTCAGATTTGTGTTGTAATTTGGTCTCATATGTTTGTTCTGAGATATCTTCCCCATGTAATTTTTCATTGCATTACTCCTCAGATTTTATGCATCAGCAGTGTAACACCAAGCATTTTAATTGCAGTGAATGATGAGCTTCCTACATTGAATAAAATGAAGACACCATCTCATGACCTCACTTATTATACAGACACTTGACTTCTGCTAAATATTCTGGCAACATCCAGACAGAGTAAATCTGTTTTACCACAGACTACTCTGTATTTACTAAAGTGGTCTACTGATTTAAAGTGGATGTTAATGGGAAACCTTATCATAGCTGACACGATGGAAGTAAGTGGTGGGGAAAAAGAAAAAAAAAAGTGCTTTTAAAAGTGTCATGTGCCATGATTCTGGCATAGCAAATGGCACTGAGATGTTTGGTATTATGTCTTAGTGACATAAAAATAAAGACTATTAAATGCCATAGAGATATATATACCAAGTTACATAGTTGACTGGGTTGTTGAAATCCAACATATTTCAAACATCACTGAAGGCTTACAGCTTTCCCTTTTTTAGAGCTAGATTTTGCTTATGAAGAAAATACTTAGCCATTGAATATATAATTGTATTTGCAAATATAGCTTTAAAAACACCCTCAAAATTTGATATAACTTCTCGAAATTTCTGAGAGTTTTAAAATGTTTACTTTATACTAGTTTCTATTGGGCATAATGTGCATTGATGTGATGAAATTTAATTCTGTGAGAAGTTCTCATTTTATCTGATTATGCATATTATGTGTGAAATAAATATAAAATATCAATCATATATTTCATAATTTAGATTTTATCTACTACCATTATCTAGCCTTGAACACTATTACCAAGAAAGCTCTAGCATATATTATATATTCAGTCTAATTTCTTGCATGTACCTGTCAATCCAAAGGTGTATTCAAGCCTTTATTCAAGCACAAATATTTATTAATACATATTTTCAGAAATATCTCTATTTCTTACATTTTCTTTCAACACAGTATTCTTTATTTTCTCAAATCTATTAATAATTTACCTCAAAAGGTCTTTTGTTTTTTCTGTAAGTATCCAGGTATTGGTCTTTGATATTCAGATTTTAAATGGTCTCTCAGGACTTTAAAAGGCAAAGCGACTGCATTTGAAGTCCAGTTGATGTTTGATTGTCTTCTCTTTTCATTATACAGTTTGCTGCATAACTGCAAGTTTTATTTCCTCTTAAGCACACAAAAAAAATTACTATTGCTTCAGTTTTCCCTGTGTGCACGTTGGGCACATTGGTACTTAGTAACACAAAGAACAGTGGATGTTCTCTTGTTTGTCAGTTCTAGGAGAATTTTCCTTTAGTTTCATGATTTAATGATAATAAAACAATGGTTAGCTAGAATGTTTGGAAATCCTTATTTTGTGCTGTGCATTGTGTACACCTGAGTAGTTTCTTCAAAGGCCCACCAGTCAATGACCTAACAGTTCCAGTCTTGGTGTTGTGGTTATTATCCTTTGCTTCCTAGGTTTTGTGTACCTGTATGTTTAATCTATTTTCCTTCCTTCCTTCCTTCCTTCCTTCCTTCCTTCCTTCCTTCCTTCCTTCCTTCCTCTCTTTCTCTCTCTCTCTTTCTCTCTCTCTTTCTCCCTCTTTCTTTTTCTTTCTTTCTTTCTTTCTTTCTTTCTTTCCTTTCTTTCTTTTCTTTCTTTCTTTCTTTCTTTCTTTCTTTCTTTCTTTCTTTCTTTCTTTCTTTCTTTCTTTCTTTCTTTCTCTCTTTCTCCCTTTCTCCCTCTCTTTCTCTCTCTCTTTCTTTCTCTCTTTCTTTATTTCTTTCTTAAAACAGTCCTTGAAAAGTATACACATTGCTTAGAAACAAAATACATTATTCACAGCAATCAGTAGAAAGAAAATTAACTCTTTTCTAGCTGAAACCAGGACGTAATTGCAACCCTGTCTTGAAATTGAGATGATTCCATTTGTTCACTAGGTAATAGAATAGTATGATTTAAACAGAACAATTAACTAATTTACATGAAAATTCAATATGGTAAAATGAGCCAAATTAAAGGGGCATTCCCTTTCAATATGAAATAAAGAGATACAGCAATTCTAATGTACATAAATTAAGAGCAGAATGACCATGACCCATTAATGTGATGCAGCCATGAAAAAAAGAAAACTTAATTTTAGAATATATGAGGCATTTCTTTCAGAGCCAGTAATATAAATGTCTACCTTTGCTTCAATATATCTCACCAGTGGGATGGCACTTGAATTATTATGGACAATTCAGGTCACCTATATTCTAAAAATAGAATATATGAAAAATAGTGACTCGAGTCTTTTAGGATGAGACAATAAAATGTAATCTAATAGAAGAAGGACTGAGGGGGATAATTCTGTTCAGTCTTGAGAAAAGGTATGTAAGCTAATGGGCAATTTTAGCAATAAAGTAAATAGACACAAACTGGACATTAATAAATCTAGTCTTCAGCCTTCAGAAAGCTGATATTTTAGAACACAGCTTCCACAGCAGAATAGAGGGAGCAAAAATCTAAATTATTTAAATAAGATGGTATGAAATTAGATAGCACTGGATTCCACAACAGAAGATACACTTTTTTTAATCCTTTGTTAAAAAATGGCTGTAGGTAATGATCAAAGTCGTGAACCTGTCATGACATTTTTCTAACAGAGGCTATGGGCAAAGAGTGATTTTTGGGTAAGCATCTACTCCTTCAAAGAAGTTTTAAGTTGTGTCTCATATGTAAGGAAGTTCAATTCTGCATGTTCCTGGAGCTCATGATCCCTCAAAAGTTTGGACCCGGGATCAGATGAGCATTTCACTCAGTGCCCAGAGAAAGCAGAATATAGCAAGAAAGGGAAAGCACATGAATTCAGGAAACAGTCAGGACATATACTGCAACTTGTAAAGTGTGCTGGGATTTTATGAGATAGAAATAGTCTTTTTATCTTTAGTGAAGAATTAGAGAAGAAGAATTTTGTGTGGTTGTGTGTGTGTGTAGTAGTTGGAGAGGTTTAAGACAGGGATGTTTGCTTGGTTGGAGAAAGTGTTGCTTGGACCTTCAGGACACAAAAATAAATGCTTTTTCTGGGAATTTTAAAATAAATTATTAACATATTAATAACATATTAATAACATAATAACATTTTTAAATTTTTTTTATCCTTTAATAAAAACTTTAATAGTAATATGGGCCAATAGTAATATCAGTTGCTCTATACCTTCAAACAGAGCCAGAATTGCTTATAGAACTCTGGTCTTAATTAAATATCAGTATAAAAGCAAGAAGATTGCAAGACCTGCTCACTTTTTAGAAAATTGAACACCAGCATGCTGGAAATAAACATACAGTATAAATACAGAAGACTAACAGGACTTTTTTATCTAATTATTCCTCTCCTAATAAGGCAATAAAGCAGCTGAAGTCCAACTATTTGATTTCCTTGGAAACAAGAAAATGATAAGAAAAAATATAGATGTCTATGAATTATTAATTTCAGACTGAATTTGAAAATCAAGGAATGCCAGAGTAAAGTTAAAGAACAGTCAGATATTTATGGCAGGGATTAGAAAGATCTGTCATGATTTTAACAAATGCTGCCAGGTGGGATTTAAAAGCTTCTGAGTTGAGCTGCAAGCTAATTTAATTTGTGGAGTAAGAATATTTGTGTGATAATAAAATAATTCTGCTGCTTTCTTTTTAATGTTGTGGACCACTAAAGTATTTTCTTTTAGTCTACACTGTACAACTCTTAAAAACAGCTTAAATACTCAACTTGTATCTAACTGATCCTGTATAACTATGGCAACAAGACCTTGAGGAAAATCACCAGGGGAGAAAATTTCTTCAAGAAAAAGGTGATTCAAAATGATTGATTGCTATAGGGAGAATCTTGCTGAGGCTATAGAATAATTTAAACAGAAGAATCAGCAAGGTGTAAAAACATAATCATCCTGAAAGAAACCAGAAACCTCACACAAGTAACAACTGCTGAAATAAGGTAAGGTAAGCCATTCATAACATGGGGAATATTTTGGATTAGTGTGAAATGAAGAGAAGTGTCAAAGTCATTCATGTAATCAGAAAAAAGCGGCTTGGGATTAGATACTTGGGACTAGATACAACAGACAATTAAGGCATTGTGATCCTAAGCATCACACAACATAGCTTTTATGTATGTGAATCCCAAAGAAAAATTTGTCTAGTGTGGAGTGCCTGAGTTCCTAGTGTAATGCACTGAAGAATTAAATTCCTCAGAATAGCAAAATTTATGGCAAATCGCCTACAATTGCCTGAAGTAGCCACTAGGAGATTTTATAAAGAAAGCTGTGTCTCCAGATCAAGCCTTTACAGATGCCCAAAGATTTAGGTTGCAGGGGAAACCTATTTCAGCACAGAATTCACAGAAGGGTTTTTCCTCATTTAGGGAGTTTGCAAAACTTCATCAAAGGTTTACTGCTTTCTTTCATAAGACAAAAGAAAGTTCTCTTTCAGAAAAACTTTGACAAATAGCACACTCGTGCAATATATGAGATTCCTGTTCCAGTGTTTTTGTAACACAGTTTGAATTATGTT
Source organism: Scolopax mira (assembly GCA_004320125.1). Taxonomy (NCBI): domain Eukaryota; kingdom Metazoa; phylum Chordata; class Aves; order Charadriiformes; family Scolopacidae; genus Scolopax; species Scolopax mira. Next base: position 74,473 of record BJBW01007113.1, on the reverse strand, counting down.
TTTTCAGGAAAGTGTTACAACTGAAGCTAAATGCTGTTCTACAATGAACAATAACATCTCTTTTCCTGTCAATACTTTCTACATTAACAGAAAAATTACACTGAATTAAAATAATTAGATGGATATTAGAGGAGATACAGGAAGTATTGAACACAATAAAAGTAGTGATAATTTGTGAGAGTTGAGAGCTACGTTTGATGTATGTTCAAGTGGAATTTCTATATTTTATCCAATGTCTGTCATGATCAGAATCATATCATAAGCTACTGCTGTTGGGAGAAATGTACCTACTTTTATATTTTATTAGTATCAGTTTGCCTACAGTCTTAGGATCAAAAATGATCATTTGAGCATCACTGCTTTCAGAGGCTCAGTAAGAATGATATAATTATGAAATGTATGTATTTCTATTCTTTTTCTCAGTCCTTCTTCTCTGAGTTGACCTAGGGATGAATGGAGACAAGTATGAACTCTATGTACACACCATATAAATGTCTATCCCACTTCTGGGAGAGAGCAGCAATGGTAGTTCACAGTACAGAAAACTTCTGTACTGTGCAGACCAGGATGGCACCTGGAGAAAGGCTCCAGGTATATCTCAGAGGAAGAGACTCGATACCAATTAAAAAGAAAATTGTCAAGGAAGAATTCTAGCAATTTTTTTTTTCTTCATGTCCCCAAAACCTTTGGTCTTTTCCTAAGGTATAAAAAGAGAAGATAAAAAAGATGAGAAAAAAAAAGATACAAAACATTATGAGGTAGAAGACAGAACTTAATTTTGTAATGAAATAATATTTGTTTTGATTAATATATTTCCAATTTTATTAAGAATTCTAGCATTCTGAGTCAAATACTGTCTTTAGCAATAAACATCTTTGTGCTTGTAGTATCACATTTTGCTTTTCTACTCAACATTAATAGATATTATTCTGCATTACAATATAGTCATTCATTTTTGTTGAAGATTTATTTTGAGAAATGGTGATAGGTGAAAAAGAAGACATTTTGAAAACACCATTAGGTTATTGGCTGCCATTAACAAAAGAAACATCTTTCAGCTTTATTGTGCAAAAAGTGTTCAAAGCAGAGCTTTGTAGGATTTTCATAGCAATTATTTGAAATTATTTGAAAAGTAAAGGAACCAGGGATCCATATCTCGCCTCAGAAACAATTAAAGTAGGTAAAGTACCAAACCAGCGCTTCCAGGCAGAGCTTGGAATTGCATCAAACTGAGAACAAATCTGAAGCTCTCTTCCTGTTCCAAATAGTATGTTCTTATATGAATGGCGGGACTTACATCTCAAAACAGCAGCAACTATATTGCAGACACATAAGTCTTCTGGTTCCTCTCTTACGCTGCTTCGTTTCAGTTTTTATTTACTTCTCTTAATGTGCTAGGAGATCTTTGGGATTTAGTCTCAGTACATTAATAATTTAAATGTAATCATCGCTTTGTGGAACATCTGTGTTTCTTCTATCATTTGAGTTAGATTTAATTCCTCTGGCAGTTTAGTAGCACTGAGGTTTGAGGTTCACAGGTTCACACCACAGAAAGTTGGTGTGAAATGAAGCTGTAGAGTTCAACAAGCCATCAATCACAGAGGATTTATGCAAGAGTATGCATATGAGTCAACAATGGAGAGAACACCAATGCAGATAAGAGAAACATTTTTTTCTCTTTGAAATCCTTAGCTGTTATCCTTAGACCATGGGATAATTAGATCATGAGCTAAATGAAACACAGAAATTAATTGCGCTAATTGTTATTTTTATGAGAGGATAGTCTTTTCCTGACAAATTTGCTTTGATGAGGTAAAGGAAGCACTTGACATTTTGCCATTGAAAGTTAATTGCTCTCCTGCACCAATTAAAATAACATAGTATTTGAACTGAATTGCTAAATGTGCTGTTCCTAAGGAAAAAAAAACCAAAAACGACAACCTAAGGTATCCATGCTTGTAAAGCACAATCTATCAGTCTGACAAAATTTGTAATAAACCTAGAAATCCTTTAGCTGCCCGTGATTTTTGGCAGTTCTTGCCAAGACAGTTCTTAATTTCTCAGGAAAAAAAATATGGTCTTTGAGTAAACAAATGACAGGCTGATGATTCTTCAATGTTGAGTTTGCAGGAATTTGCCTGTGACTTCCTAGACCTAGAGAAATAATGCAAATAAAAAAGATTAAACTTAAGCAAGAGTCATGGAGTAGAAGTGGCATGTGGAATAAATGACTGCAAGCTGGTCTGAACTTTTTTCCTGCTGCTCGTCTTTCTTACAAAAGCAAGGGCAGTAGTATATCACAGAACATCAGAATAAATGCTGTTATGATTCTGCATGACAACATGGATCATAGTGTTCTACACTCCTCCCACATATCAGTTTTCCCTTTATAATGCAATTCATAGCCCATCAATTGCGGTCTTTCCACCACTGGTTACATCCAGAGAGGAGCCAAACAGGCACTACTAGACTAACAGTGTCTTCAAGTCCAACAGTAATTGTAGTATTTAAACTAAGTAATGTTCAATAGGCCACAAAAAAGAATAATTTTATCTATCAACTGATTATTAGAAAATGTTTGTAATTCTAAAAACTTTGTAAGACAAGGCTAAAATCCATGTTTCTATTTTGTACTATACCAGCTGATCTACATAGTCATCCATATACTTTTTTCATTTCCTCGTAGCAATGACTTTTCTTCCCTTTTGCATTGTTTCAGTTTTAACATGAAAACTTAAATTCCTCTTTCTAAACTGACTTCCAGCTTCACCTTCATTGCTATCTGTAGATGGATGGTTAGACTATTTTTGCAATAGATGAAAGAGGACAGCACTTCCTCTGTGCTGAGGCATGAGGACAATGCTGAAGCATTGATCTGCACATGAACAAAAATGGAGCCACTTGTGGGGAAAAGAGGAATCCAGTTATTCTTGCAGACAGAGGCTAACATAATGCTAACATTTCCAGTCATACAGGAGGCATACCACGAAGTCGCTGCCTTCTTCCTATCATCACTGTGGATGCATTTCTTTGACTTGATGGCCTGAAGCCATAAACAGATTTTGTGTTTCAGCTTCACTGAACACCATCAGGACTGCTTACTTGAATGCTCAGGTACATTTTTTTTAATCTTACACTGCTGGGCTAGTATTTTGGAGTGGTTTGAGTTTGGGTTTTTTTGGGTTTTTTTTTCATTTTTTGCGCCTCCTAATAAGGTTTGTAGGCAATTTACTAATTTAAATAAGTTCCCAATGTCCTCAAAAAAACACTAATAATTATCTACTAACAAATACAAAACAACACTGTTTCATTGTGTATTATTCTTTAGCTTTTTTCAATAAACTGCTGTTTATTATATTATGAGCCTATTGGGTAATATCTTTTTTGTTCAGAAATAAATGACAAAATTTCACTCAAGTTCAGTAACGTTAAGGTTTCATACCTTGCTTTTTTACTTACGCTCAATGTCTCATATATCACATGATTCAACCAATTAAATGCATTTATTCTCGGTAGTATTACAGTACCAAATTATTAGGTTTTTCGAAATAGTGGTAGCACTTGAACTCGAATTATTTAAAAATAAACTTGCATATTTCAGCAGTTACCAAGTTAGAACTATTAATAAAAGGATAAAGATCAAAAGATAGAATTCACATACTAGAAAGCTTGTTCTGTTTCATACTAGTCTTTACAGTACATATAGTCAGTTTTTGCTGCAGTTTAATGGCTAGCAAAAATATTTCACTTAAATTCTAGACATGTTATAAAACATGTTTTGACATATTCTTCATTATCTCATTAGTCAAGTCAATATATGCAGTAAAACTCTCCATCAGATAAGATAGTTGTTAAACTAAAGTAAAAGGAAAGTAAAAGAGTAAAAGAGTAAAATCTTTCAAAATCAGTAAAAGGATCTATGGTATTTTAGTGTAAAGAGTTGCAAATATAATATGTCCCTATATTGCAAGAATACAATTAGAGGAAATATTTTAAAATTAGATCTATTTCTCTAATTGCAGAAGCTAGCCAACACAGAAATGCTGAATCAGATTTTGTAGAGGAGGATAAACTCTTCATGGGTGAAACCAGAAAATAAAGCCTTGGCACCCTGCTCTCTTTAAATAAAACTTTATTAAGACAACTCAAGAAAACAGATGACTCTTCAGAGAATTTTTGATGAAAATATATGAAAAAAACAGCTCTAGATATATCTTGTGAACTGGACAAAATAACAAAATCATTCCAGAACAGAGTTACTGGGAACAATTCAACTCACCTCACTCTCTTGAAGCATTGTGAAAGTTACTGTAAAGGGAAATAAAAAATCACCAAAATTTTGTAGAAAATGGAATTGTGTTTTTTTCTGAGTATGATGAAAGATGGGCGCTGAGATCTAGGACATGAAAAAGAAGCTGCTGTACGAAACATATTCCCCAATGGAAACCTGGTGAAAAGGCACTGCTGCAGTAACAACTGCTTCTACTCAGGCCACTCATGTTGGGTAAAAAGACGAGCATAATAGGAAAGTGACAAAGTCAGTTTGCTATGGGGTGAATTTATCAAACTTTTTCTCACTCTTGTCCTAGGGTTTGATTTTATGTTGACCTTACCATTCTATGAATTTACATCTGGCATAATGAACTTTTTTGTGGAAATTTCTTTGGTAAAGTTAGTTAATCAATGAAGTAATGTGATTATTGATCACACTTAGTAAAAATCAGCTGAAAAAGGTAAACTTACTCCTTTTAATTCAGGTTGTCAAAAATGTGAGTCAAAAGCTTATTTAGTATATACTTGTTTATACATTTCTACTAAAAAACAAATTTTCCAATTGAACTTTTCAATTGAAAAAGATGATGAAGTTTTGTGTAACAGGAAGTAAACTGGTTTAGAAAGAAAGAACCAAGCTGATGTTTCATTTTCCTGTCTCTGTTGGCTAGTCATTCAACTTTCTCTAATTTTGATGAGTTTCTTTTCGGTACAGTTAAGATGTACAGAGAGCTGCAAGAGAATTTTTAACTTCAACTGCTTGGAGCCATGAATCTATTTTTGCAGTGAAGCTTAGTAGGTCTGTCTGGAGGAGGATGTTCAGTCTTGTTAAGCCAACTGTGGCTTTCAAGTTGCTATCAATCAGACTATACAGCACTTTATTATGAACTAAAAATAAAGTATTTTGGTACAAGGACACAATAAACAGAGCAATTTTAATATAGTGTGCTAAGAGTAAAAACAGGTCATCTGTTCTTGTTGCTGTATTTCTATAAAACTTTCCTAACCACTTTTTTTTGTTTCTTAATGTGTCCACAAATGTATCCATATGTCAGCATTTATGTATTGAATTCTACTATTACTATAGATCTAACTTTTTTTTCACTAGGTGCATCCATACTACACCATACCATGATGCTGTACTGTGTATGAGTTGTCAAGAACCGTTCACATGAACAGTGGCCTCAGTTTTGTTAAACAGCACACCACCATGTGATGCCAGCATTTCTTTTAATACCCAAAATTTCTTATATCAAGTGTTGAATACTCAATATTAAATGATAAATGATTAGAAAAAAACATAAAACAAAAATCAAGTGTTCTGCTTCACAGAAGTCACTCAATAGAACTTTTGATGATGAAAAAAATGAGGACATGAAAAATATATGGTTGCCTAACTGATATGAGTTAGTTGGTCTGTTGGATCCATTTTCCAAAACTAATATTTGTTTGCAGTACATCACAGAATCACAGAATGTTTGATGTTGGAATGGACCTCTGGAGGTCACTTGGTCCAAACCTCCCTGCTCAAGAAGGGTGACCTAGAGCCAGGACTATGTCCAGATGGCTCATGTTCAACCTGCTGTCCACCAGGACTCCTGGGTTCTTTTCTGTCAAGGTACTCTCTAGCTGCTCACAGAATATATTATTGCTTGGAGTAGTTCCTTTCCAGGTGCAGCACTTAGCACTTCCCCTTATTGAACTTTATGACGTTTCTGTCAGTCCATTTCTCAAGCCAGCTGATTAAAAAAAAAAAAAGTTAAATCCTAAACATATTAACTCATAATTTCAGGATTATGTCACCAATAATATGGTTGCCCTGTGTTCAATGAAGTGAATGAGAAGAGTCAAATGCCTTAACAGAATGGTTTCCCTTAATAAAGCAGCCTAGGATGAGCAGCATAAATACTAGCATATTATGATAGTGTCTTTACAAGGTAACTAATAAAGGATATTCAGGGAAATTCTTTAGCCCAAAGATTCCTGAGTTCTCTTCTGGATACTGATAGAGCTTCCAGAGGTATACCCCGGAGGTATTTAAGAAATGTGCCCTCTTCAGGGCATGCTCTAGTGCCCAAGATTATTGGTTTATGTGTGAGGATGTGGTAGGGTGTTGGATATGGTTTAGGTTTAGATTTTTTGTTTGGTTTTGGCTTTTTTTGTGGTTGGACGTGATGACCTCAGAGGTCACTTCCAACCATGATGATTCTGCAAAACAAAGGTAGGGAAAATAAGGGACCATGGGCTAGCTTTCTATTTTGTGGCTTGATCACTCTCCAGAATCATAAAAGTTAAAGTCTATAATGTAGAAAATGGACTTGAACAATCCATCCCACAGTGTTCTATTCTGTATCAGGATGTGGATCAAAACTACTGTGACTCAGACAATACTCACTTCTGTAACTTCTCTGTGGAGCACCATCGTACAGATGTTTGTGCAGTGTTCTGGAAGAATCCCTTTTTGCTCCAAGTCTCCTAAGATATTAGTTGGGAAACACACTGTTCCTTCATCTTGGTCAAATTTAGATAAGAAAAGAAGTGCAAAGGAAATGTTCTAGTCCTGTCACAACTCATCCCTACACAGCATGGAAAGAAATACAACTTGAGATTCCTACAGAAGTATAACTATGGGGAAAAAAAAGTTATATGTTTATGGATTATGGAGTCTATGCATTTTTCTGGGTTCAGATAGCAGCTGAGCATGAAAACACACATGTAAGTTCTACCACTCTCCTATATAAGACACTCAACTGCTTTTTGGGATCTAGCCTGTAGTGCCCAAGCAGATCCATTCCCCTAATTTAGACTTTTCTGGAACAGTTTTTAAAATAAATCATTACTTATAGTCTGTAACTACACTGGGGTATACATCCATTTTAGAAGAGGTGTCATCCTATGATGTGGTACAGATTGATTCATATCTATTTGGCTCAGGATTTGCTACTTTACATCTGCTCTATAGGTCATGTAAGCCCAGGCAATTAGCTACATGTAGGCCCATGTAGCTCCTAAGAATCAAAATCTTTATCTTTCATGTTCAAAATGTCTTATATACTGTGCAGATTACCTTACAGGAAAGTTATTTTTATATTTTCCTTGATTTAGGATGTCATATTAGGTAATATGAGCATGAATTGGGATCTTTTAGGGTTTGAGTCTATACATTAATGTAGAAAGAACCCAGTCTGGTGCCATTTCTCTTTTGCTTGATTTAGAGAGTGGCACTGGAATGAACTTCTAAAGCCATGCCAGTATTTTTTTGGAGAAGACATTGACTCACTTTGACAACGAACTTGTACAAAAATTAATATTGAAACAGTGTAGATGTGCAGACACAGAAATGAAATGGTGATATGAGCAACCATAAAGAGGCCCTAGTTAGAAGAGGAAAGTTACTGAGCAGAAGAAAACTTCTGCTGAAATATACTGACAGAAAATGCCTGCCAGCCTGGGAGCTGTGAGCCTGGAAACTAGACCTTGGAAGCAGAAACATCCTTGAAAAGTGCAGCTGGCATCTTTGAAGTACAGCTGGGTACCTAGAAACCAGAGGTATCCTGAGATACCACCAATAAGTGCAAAACCCAAGAAACTGTAATGGCAACTTATCATCTGAAAAAGTGAAAACAGTCTGGTAAAATAAAATTGGTCTGAAAGAGTAGAAAATATCATCATATCTTGGCTGTTACAGGTGAGAAATAGGAATTAGCAGCATCTATTTGCTGTTTAGAATGATGATGCCCTACATCTCGTGTCTCTGTGATATAAAAAGGACTTAATTTTTATCCCAAATGTAGCCTCTCTCTCTAATTACTTTCCATGATGCATATATAGCTTTCCTTTCCTAAACAGGCTGAATTCTCTGCCCAAACTTTTTACAAAATCTTGGCCCCTTGCTGGGGATGCCTAGTTGATTCCAGACTCTATGATATGGATCATCTTTGAAGCCAAACTCTGCTACTTTATTGGTTCCCCTTTGGTGTCATTTCTGGGGTCAATTTAGTTTACCCTCCATCTCTGGTATGGTTGGATCCCCTTCTGGAAGTAGTTTATCCTCCCCTTTGGGGTTGTTTGGCCCTTTCTAGAATCTGTCTAACTCACTTGATACAATTATTACATTTCCATATAAGTAATTTTTTATAAGTATACCTGCTGTTATATTGTTGATAAGTTTATTTCACTAATTGTAAGTTTCTAGTAATTGGTAATAGTATACAGCTATTTGGTTGTTGCTATACTATTGAATGCTGCTATGGTTGATTGTCACCATACTATTGTTTGATACTATATTATTGATTGCTGATAGCAGCTTTTAATAGATTGATATTTATATATTCAGTTTATTATCCACATATTTACTTGTTACTCCTCATTTTGTGATAGGATAACTGCTGGTGGTGGTTTGGGGATACTTGTGGTAGTCTGTAATAGACACATTTAGAGGATAAAAGCTTCCATGTCCTTGTGTATTATGGAATCCTACAAACCCACAGTTGCGTTTTCTATACACTCACAGGCTAGGTAATCTTTCAAGTTGTGACAAATGTTGAGATAAGTTATTTGACATATTTACCCATTTAAATGTATCACAGTCGAGTATGCTCTAATCAGGTTCTTTAAGATATTCCACACATGGAGGTTATAGAGTTTAATATCAGTTTTATTTATTTTAAAGATAGTTGATGCTACCCAGGATTTCTAATTTAGCAGAATGATTCAAAATATATTGGTATGGCTGACGCAGGGAGATATTCACACTTTTAAAGAACTCAGGGAGAAACATTTATATCAACTTCATTTAAAACAAAGGTGACCCTCTGTTCCCCTATGTTTTCAGATTAAATTACTTTCTTTGCATCACTCTCTGACCTTCTTGGGCACATCACCTTGGTCCATCTCCACTGAGCCTTCTTCCATTGCAGGTGTTTAATGATCAGTCATAAAGTAGCCTATCAGGGCTACCGCCAGAAAAAAAAAAATCTCATGGAGTAGTCATTTGTCTATCATCATCAATAAAATATTTGTTTGTTCAGTCTGTTAATGTTCTCTCCTAAATAGAAAGTTTTTTGTACTAAGAAGATTTAGCATAAATAACTCTGTATTAGCATAATACAGAAAGTCATGAGACTTTCTGTACAGTTAGCAGTGTGGCTGGGTGACTGGGTTTTAGTTTCAGATGGTTGGGTGATTCTGGATGAGAGGGAGTGTTTATTAGGTTGATTGCATTGAGAAATCCCAGTCTTTCAGTAATCTGTAAAGCATTTATTTCAGCCTATTAGGTCATTGAACAGCAGTTTACATATAGATTTCCTATTACGAGAGAGAACCTTGGTCTAATAAATATATGGTTAGCTACTAGAACAAATTTCCAAGTTTCTAGTTTTCCCATAACACCACCAACCACTTCAGCTGTGGACATATGTGCATCTGCCATTCATTTAGGACAACTCTTTCCAGTATGTATCTGTTCCTTGCACTGGCTTTTCAATATGATAAATTATTTATGATTATACCATAGTGACATTGTAGGGGAAAATAAAGTCATTGACTTTTTTTTTTTCTATATAGAAAAGGAATAAATCACTTGCTACTAGTGAGTAGGCAGCAAATAGATTTCCCAGAGGAATTACACATGATGTAGAAGCAATTAACACACACAATCTACAGCAAAGGCTAAAAGAATGCACTACAAAAATGGACATTATTGAAAGACACACAACAATATTCCTTTGTTAAGTATTATACAAATTTATCAACTGAAACCAGTTTAATTCTTACAATTTATATAAACTTCTTAATTATCCAATGTCTGGCAATGCGTGAATGCACAAAAATATATATTCAGAATATATCATTAAGTGACATCTTTTTGTGAGTTATTGGGAAATTGTTCTTAATTGTTCATAGTTGTACCATTGTACATGCATGCACAAAAAAAACCCAAACCAAAACCCTTAACTTTTCTTTTAAACTTACTCATCTCATTAATGCAAAAGTTTCATTTAAGCTTCTGGAAAGATAGGAAACTGGATCTAAATAAGCCAAATCGTAAAAACACAAACAATGCATCACAACAATCAACACAGACCATGCAGAATTTGCTGAAAGGGAATGATTTATAGTTATATGATTGGTAGAAGTGAAAGGGGAGGTTGTTACACTTGAGTTAGTCTGGTAAATTTAAAATTATGTTCCCCAAGTCAGGAAAATCCATAGTAAATAGAGACTTTTTAAGGTGGCTTACCAAAAATCATTATGAGGTAAGGAATGTTACCATAGTGAATGTTACAGGAAGGTACCTTTATTGTTGTACAGAAACAAGTAAGCAGTTTCAATGTCTGGAAGAGAAAGATATTATCACTTAGACAATAGATGACCTAAAATTTCACCTGCCAACCAATGCATCAGACTTTTACTGACTGCAAGTGTTACTAAAAAAGGTTATTCTGGCCTCAAACAGCATCTGCAGTTTTCCACCCTTACTGGGTTTAATCAGTCTCTTCATCCTTTCTCCATTATCTTGCATCTGTACTCCTTCCTAGAATACAACTCTGATTGTGTCTCTTAAGAAACGTAGGTGCCTAGCCAAAATTTTGCTGAAAGATCACTCTCAAGTACTCACCTTTGTTCTTCCATTTGTATTTGAGTAACTCTAGACCCCCTCTGAATGAATGATTCATACTGCCCCTTTTCATTAGTTTACATTTCCTTCTGAGTGCCTTCCCTCCAAGACCGAGTTTCATCACTGATTTACATAAACTTCTATTAACAGCTAAACCCTGGAGTCTCTTTTCTAGTGTCTCACCCTAGGACTGGTAATGAATTACAAGTTTCTTTTGGTTTCATTTTCTTTAGCTGGGAAAGGAAGATAAAACACAGGAAAAAACGTCCCGCTGAGCACCTTGAAAGGCTACCCTTGAGGAAGAGAAAATACAAAATAAAGTAGAATCAATAATTTATAACTTAAAGTCAAAATTGTTTGTAGCAAAACAAGAATGAAATGGTTTTGTACTACTTCACATGAAAATTGTCTATGAAAACGGATTGGACTAGAAATGATACATAGTATCATCTGAACTGAATTATTCATTTTTAGAATGCCCCTGAAGCTGTGCACAGGGCAAGGCACAGCAATGATATTCTGGGAGAGGGGAAAACTCCTTTTGATTCCATGTGCAACTTGTCAGTTCCACATCCTGAAACCATAAAAGTAAAACTATGCTATAGCAAAACTGGAGCAATAGATTAAACTTCTGCTACTCATTTTAGTCACTGTGAAGGAGCACTCCCAGTACAGATTTGAATACACATGGCTTGCAGTTCCGGCCCAATGCGTACTGTGAAGCATGAAAACTGCTTCTAGAACCTAAAAGGACAAGCTGCAACTTTCATACATTTTTAACTCATTGCTCATTGAATAGAATGCCAAGTTAAGGTTGCAGTAGGCAAAGGGCATATCAGCAAGGAAAAATGTAACAAAAAATATTAATTTCTGTGAAGATTCCAAGCTGAAATTAAAAACAAACAACCAGACAAACAAAACAGATTCTAGAGCAAGCAAATAAATCCAAGTATGAGTTGAATTATCCTCTCATTCTTCTCATGCATGTAATGCGCTATTATGGAGAAGTCAAACTCGCCCCACTGTGTTTTGGTGTTATTTTTCTTCCTTATGCCATACTTGCAGCATAATGACATTTTAAATCATAGTATTGTTTCAGATTTTGCATATTCCCACAAAATCGTTGAAATGAGAGTTGCATGCTGGAGGACTCTTAGCTATATATTCTCAGTAGATTGTTACAATGACCCTATGTCAATTCATTCTTTTTCTTCTGTTCTCTCGCTGTGCTTTATTTATTCCTTGAAGCCCTGCATGATTTTACTTAGAGCTTCTATTGACAGCATGATTTCTTTGATCTACATTTTTGTGAGTTTTTAATGACCATCAGGTATAAAAACTTTGTCTTACCCATCCTCACTGACTGAAAAATTGTTTTATTTATAATTAGATCCCCGGACTCCATGAGGTTATATCCTAATTTCATTTATACTGGTGTAAACCCAAAGAGTATTACAAAGGCAAACTGGAAATAAATCTGAGTAAAACAACACCAGAATCTGACCCTACTGTACAGCAGTCACATGTATGTAATAGCTTTTTTTGAAGCTAGGGGTAGACCTGAATTTTGAACTTACAGAAGTATTGCAGTTTTTTTACTTGACAGCAAGCCAAAAATGGCTAAAATAATTGTGCTGGGTCTGGTGGGGAAAGGGTTAAGTGTTCCCAGGAGCTAGCAGGGACACAGGTATTCCATCCC
>BJBW01007113.1:20462-61785 GCA_004320125.1 Scolopax mira | reverse complement strand
TACTCCTCTGTCCATGTTATTGTTGTTATTTCCTGTGGCCTTTGCTGTTTGTTGAACTGCCTTTGTCTCAACCCACGAGTTTTAATTTAAATTTTCCCCTCCCGGCCACACCGCTGGTGGGGGATTCTGATTTGTGCAAGTGGCTGCCACGTGGTTCTTTGTTCCCATCGACACTAATTAAACCACGACAATAATTAATTAACTAATTTAGAAAGAATAACAAATGTTTCCTCATATTATTGTTTCATATTAAAGACTGTTAAAGACTGTTTACCTTTCAAAATACCTGCACCTTTTCCTTTTTTAGGGGATCTTGAACAAGGTGTCTTAGAACTAAATAAAAAATCCCCAAACCCTGGTTATCCAGAGAGTGCCTACCATATAATCATAGACTGTTTTAACAGTCACTTTTATATGAAATCACAAAAGAAGTTCCAATCAGCATTTTGTATGTGAGTTGATACGGATGTCTCAAAAGCCAATAAAGGTTTTCCACAATTACAGGAATGTCAGTTTGCTGATCTTATTCCATAGAAAAACATCTATAAGTTTATATTGGACTACTCTCTGTCCCTAATTTTACAATCTGCCAAATATTGAAAATCTGAATTTGGAGAGAATAAAGAAGGAAAAGCGACATCTAGTCCCTAAGCAGGATCTAGAACCTGCAATTCAAGACTTTATAAGAAACTTCTTTTCTACATTTTTTCTTTTTTTTTTTTTTTTTTTTATTCTGTTGTTTCACTGTACACATTCTTTTCTACACAATTTTTATCCATACTGTTGTGCAAATTTACTCCTATCTTTAAACCCAGGTCTAAGAGCCTTATCATACACTCTCCCTACAGGCTGTGCTATCTCAGATTCTGCTTCTAACCCTTCTGAGAATGACAGAAATGTCCTTTATGTATATCAGAATGTACCCTTGAATGTACACTTGAGACAGTGTGCCAAATATGGTTATGCTTGGTTTATTCATGGTACTGTGAATAAATCTCAGAAGGCCTTATAGAATATTCATTATTCCTTTGTGTGACAAGAGAGATTTCCCATTTTGATTACCCGCTACAATAAAAGGAGTCTTTCTGGACAGCAAAACAGTTCTTCCTTTTCCACTGTTTTCCCTGTCACCATATTGCTTTTCTTGAGAGGAATGACACAGAACAATGAAAGTACTTGGGTTCTTCAGAACATCTGTAAGAGACATGCTGTTTCATTAGGCTGAAAAAGGAAAAAAAAAACCACCTGCTTTTTCATAGGGAACAGTGTTAATCCAAGGGGTTTTTTTTAAGAAAAAAAAAAAGAAAAGAAAAAGAAGTGAAAAGAAGTGAATATGGTTTGCTTGCACATGGATCCAGAAATAGCATTTGGGACCAGAGTTTTACACATGCTTCTAATACAAAAAATTCAATATGATACTCTCCAGTCTCAGGGATCAATGTCAGTTCCCCATATCCATAATTCAGAGCCAGAACCAAGCAAAACTCTGGGGTCCATAGATTGTGAGGAAATAGATTTTCTGCATGACTTGATGTAGTATTCATGTTGCTGGGAGGGGAAACAGGGATCAATGGATCAGGCACACACTCTGCTTTAGAGACACATGTTGTACAATGCTGGTTAGGTTGTCAACTAATACGTGGTCAGCATGAAGGACCTTTGCAACCCACCCTTATCTCTCCTGATAGATAAACACTAAGCCTTACAAAGAACATTATCAGAATACATTGTATGGTTCAAAGGAGGTACAGCTACTGTCATACTACTGAAGTATTCCGTGTCAGTTTGGGTAATTAAATACAGTTTTAAATCAGCAGAAAAGCCTGTATCTCATATAGTCAACAAAGCAGTGTATTAAACTTCTATCATATTTAGTTTGAAATGGAAGAAGCCCTATAAAAGACGTCAATAATAAAGAATATTTTAGTGAACAGTTATCATGTTGAAGATAACCCATTTGTCATGACACTTCATTCAGACCAATTAATTAACCCAATAACTTGTTATGTGGCACTTCAGAAATGTAACAGAAGCCTCTCCAATTGTTACAAGGGCAGATGGAGTGTGTGCTCTCAATTCATTAATAAAATATGTAGCTTCATTAGTTCCACTGTATTTCAGTTTTGTAGAAGAAAATAGTCACATTCACTGCATACTTCTAATATGAAAGTAATCTCTGCAAGGCATACACAGATCATGAATGTGATGTCTCAATTATGTAATATGTAAATTCAAATGACTGATTGTCTGAATAAGAAATTATTCTTCAGTGCTGCACTGCCATGTCTAAGAAAATTTCCTTCTAATAATTGGGAAGAAAGCATATAAATTACTTTTTCAATGAAATCTATTTAAGCATGTTGAATTATTGTGATTTCCAAACATCAGTTCATCACTAAATCCTTGAAATTTTCCATAATATTTTATATTTAAAAAAAAACCCCAAAGTTTGGGTTTTGTGTTAATATTTGCCTGGTTAAATTTTTAATGTTCCTACTAGGTTAAGGGAGAATCAAAACCCATTTATATAATTAGAAAATTATAGCAAGGCGTTGTATAACTGAGTATGTTTACAGGAGATATGTGGGAGATTTTGTCCTTGTGCTCAGAAAATTTACAAGCTTATCTATTTAATCCCCCCAAATGCAGCAAGTTTGAATTAATGAATTTACCTTGCAGTAATTCAATTTTTTAATTCTCTCTTTTTGTTGTTTGGGTTGATTTCTTTTTATTAATGATTTCATTGACTTTTAATGATCATTAAATTATGACTTACTGTGAGTTTATTAATAATAAAGAAGATAATCTTTCACCTGTAGGGTTTGATTTCCATCCAGCTCAGCAGGAATTAAAAACTGTTCCTATCTAATTAATTTCAGTGGTTCATACATAAGAGATTTTCATTTTGAGTTCCAGTGTCACTAATTTACCACCATACTTTCATTAATTGCCAGGCTCATAAGACAGCAACAGCTTTAAAAACTCAAACTGAACTCTGTACTATGTACCTCCTTTATAAGGGTCAAACCTGACCAAGAAATCACATTGGAGAACAATCTTTGCCACAGACCTGTGAGTACACAAAGAAATGAATTTCTTGAAGCTGGTGGGAACCTCTCAGCCTCACTTGTTCTACACTATGTTTTGAAGCTAATGAAATGGGTAGGTTTTAAGTAACTTAGCTGAGGAGCCATATGTTCTTAAGCAATGAATTAAGCAATGACTGAGAAAAATAATTAGTCAATCATTTAAAATTCAGCATCTTTATGACCAGTCCCAGAACTGAGGACAGCAAAGTCCTTGAGTCCTGCACCCTCTACAATTCTCCCTCACTGGATTATTTTTGTTTAGGTACCTTTACCATACACAAAGACACATTTTTTACTGACAATTTAAGAATTATTTATTAATACAGCAATTATTTTTTTTTAAAATAGAAACATTAGATGGCTGGGAATACAGTGATACTAAGGTAAACATTTTATGGATATGCTTAGCACTCTAGATAAGACATCCAATCAGTTTCTGCTGGCCAGGTATGTGCCAGTTAAGTGAGGTATATTTTTTTCTTTGGAACAGGATGATCCTTGATGTTGCTGTGTTGATATCTGTTTTTTCCTTAGCTTGTATATCTTTTCATGTTGTGATTTTTCCTCTTACTAATCTTCCTGGAAACTAGTTGTTACTGGTATCTATATGAAACTGTAGTTGTACCACACAAAGATCAAAAAAAGTAAAAAAGAAAATAAATATATGGATAGATAGATAGATATAGATACCTGTTCAATTAGAAAAATTGCTGTCAGTATTGCAGTCAATTTACCAAGTAAAATTTTATAGGCAAGTCAAAATAAGCTCAGAGAAACCTCAAGCTTGACAAACCTCAGTCTTGAGATCTTGCAAGCTCAGTACAATATGAGTAAATCCTGTTACAAACAACAAGTGGAAACATCTTAAAACATTCTACAAAGTGAGAAAAAAAAAAGTTAATTGATCTCTAACACTTTTCAGACTATTTTGAAGGACCATATATTGTTTCATCAGTTTCTCGCTGTTTTTTTGGTTTGCTTGCTTGTTTGTTTTTTGGGGTTTTTGTTTTGTTGTTTTGGGGTTTTTGTTGGTTAGGTTTGTGTTGTTTTATTTTTTTCTGCATTAATTCCTGTTAACACAATCAGATGAGGGATTTTTTCTAAGTCATCATATTTATCACTTCTTCCTTTGGCACTGATTCGGTATCTCAAATCTTTTTTCTTTTTCTCTCTTTCTGGAGAACAGCTCATGTTCTGGAGCTAAAATGGACCACGGAAGAAGTGGACATTTCACTATTATATTTACTGCTGTTACAGTACTTCAGAGTTGAATATTCACAGTATGTTAGGGTCTGTCAAAATACCTATTGTAATGGCATAGCCATCATCAGCATGTCAGATTTCCTTTCATATATTATGAATTATAAGTTAAATCTCAACCTTGAAATAAAGGATCAATAAAAATAACAACAATAACAACAACAACAACAACAATAATATTACTATGGTGCTACATCTATGAGCCATTACTATTGTTGTTGTTGCTCTTGTTATCATTATTACTTAGTTATAAAAATTCAGTCTGGAGGGAATTTCAGGATGTTTGCAGTCTAAGCTCCTGCTCACAGCAGGGCCATCTCTGAGGTCAGACTAGGTTGCTCAGATCTGTGTTCAGTCTGAATGAGTCCAGGGAGGGCCACTAGGATGGTTGGGGCTGGAGCACCTGCCCTATGTGGAAAGGCCGAGGAACTGGGACTTGTTTCACTTGGAGAAGAAATGTGGAGGACCTGACAGCAGCCTACAGGGAGGTGAGCAATTTGATAGAGCCAGCCTCTTCACAGCAGTGTGTGGCAGGAGGATGAGATGTGTTGGGCAGAAATATAAATAAGAGTGGCTCAGACTGTGTGTAAGGAGAAAACTTTCTACCTTGAGGGCAGTCAAATAGGGGAATATGACAAAAATCAATGAGGCTTTTCCAGTTAAGGTATTCACCTGATTAAAAAAAATATCAAGCAAAACTGTTAGTTAAACACTCCTACCAAGGGTATGTTGGTCTAGGCATAGAGGTAGCCCTGCAGAGCCTCACAGCAAGTCACAACATGCTATGCGTGCAGCAGGAGAGGGGAACTGTCAGGGCAATGTGCAGGGAGACCCAGGCAGGCAGAGCTGGCAGTCAGCAGCACAGTCCAGGAGACCAGCTCCCCACAGAGACTGGGCAAGAGGTAAGAATGGGCACAGGCACCCTGGGGCCTGGCTGAACCAAAATGGGCACCTGGGTCCTGGAGAAATGTCCCACCTGAGAGCTCTCAGAGACAGTGAGGCTGAGTGATGCCCTCAGGGTCCTAAGTAGAGTAACTGAGACAATCATTAGCAACCAAAAAACCGGCATTTTACCCCAACATTAAGTTTCCCTAATCTAGCCCCTCGAATTACTCATCAACGTGATTTTAGGCAAATATTTTTATTTCCTCTAAAATACACCTCAGGTCATTACTGCTAGTTCTCATTATGGGTTACCAGAAGGGCTGGGATTTTCATTAAAGCTGTTGGTTTAAGGACCATATTCTGGTTTTTGTTGCACATCAGAAAAACGAAGTAAGTCCTTTCTTGCAGCCAGTTACTCCAGCTTTACAAGGGTGTCACTGAGCAAAATCTAGAACTATTACTACGGAAAAGTCAGCTCTAATAGCAAACAAACAGTGCCACTATCTGTGGTTGTGCAGTATATATTTGGTGATCATCAGTAATCCCTTTGTTGAATCTAACCTGTTATCTATACTACAAATAAAGGCTGCAGAAAATTACAAGCATTACCTCATGAACAGTACCACACGTTATTGTCATCCAACTCTAAACAAAGGCTCAAGACCTGAAAGAATAAAATGATTATAGAGCCTGGTGGCTTCAGCTGCCTCCTGGAAAGAAAAAAAAAAAAAGGCAAAAAAAAAAGGCAAAAAAAAAAGGAAAAAGAATTTAAAAAAAAATGCCTGAAGCAGCATTTTTGTTATCAAGCAATTAAAATTGAGTTTAGTCCCACATTATTTCTGACTGTGAGGTCCTGTACATTTGGTAGTCTGTCCTTGAAAGCTATAATTTTGACTGTAAGCTTTGTCATCTTGCACAGAATAATGATTACTCGCATGTACTCTCCCAGCCTGCACTACGTTAATTTACTGTTGGACTTTAATTAGCCTTTTGCCACCAAGTGATTAAGATGCACCCTGTTTCATCCGAAAGTCATGTCCTGCTTTTAACATACTATCAGTCTATTCACATTTTCATGTCTGGCTTTTATAACTGTTTGTAAAACTGTCCTTTATAAACTTAGAAATCCAGGACTGTTCTCCTGCTTGGAAAAAAACTGTTGTGCAACAGCACATTTCATAGAGTAGCTTAAAAACTACACTAAAAAAATGAAGTTGTAAATCTGACAATGCATAAACACAGACTCTGAGCTATGGGAGTGATAGAGCTTTGCATTTTGCTTAAAGAGAAAGCTTTTGCACAATACCGCCTCTTGGTTTTCTCAAAAATCAGATTATACTTGCATTAGTTCTAGTTATGCACATGACAAGAGTCCAATAATAGACTAAGCATATTGATCACGGTAGTGAAAAGCTCTCTTTTATTACATGTTAGAGTGGCTGATCAGGCACAAAACCTTTTATGCTTCTCCAAATGAAAACTCGATATTTTTTCATTGTCAAGGTTGTAATTTACATTAACTGGTCTTCTACTTGAAATAAAGTCTATGAATTTCATATCCAGAGTTCTTGAGGTGGATGAAACATTACTCTCCAGACCTGTAAGTGGAATATTCTTGAAAAACTCTGGTATGATACATCATGTTTATTTTTATTTAAAGTTGTTATCCTGATATAGTAACAATACATATACATAGATACAAACATCCAATTATTTTTGCATTAAATCAGTAAAGCATATATATTTATACTGAGAATGTATTTATATTTTTAGAACTAGAAATTATTATGTTTTTCTACAAGTTCCATATTTTTGCACATGTTCAGATCTACTGGTATTACTGAGATACAAAAAGTCTTTACCCTGATGGACATCACTCACAAAATAATAAAATGTTACAATACAAAGAACTGAGGAGAATGAAGTAGATCTTTATTTATTTTACAAGGATGATAATGCGGAGAATTCCTTTCCCAAAATTCCATTTTTTCTAAAGTGGTGCCATGCATTACTATCCACAAACCACGAAAGCGATACACAGCTTGTTGAATGTGTTTAAGATGAGGTCCAGATACATAGGTATTAAAAGTTGAGCAGGCTTTTTTTTCCCTAGTCCTCTCTACAAGATCAAAATTACCTTACAGGAAGAAAACATGAACTTTTTTTTGTGTGTGTCAGGGAATGAATGTTAAAAAAAAAATGTCCAGAACTTATGTGCTTACCTACAAACTGTGATGACAAAAACTTTCAGCAGCTTGCTAACCATCCAGGAAAATGCCTAGCCCTCATATGTATGTAGTCTTGCACACTACAGTTCCTTAAGTAAACTAACTACATGATCAAAATCATCTTCATTTTACTGTGTATTAGCAGGCCTTCTTCTGACTTGCAGCCAATATTGGGATTCATAAAGTGGTTGTTTACTCCCTTACTTGACTAGATGATCTTAAAAGGTCCCTTCCAACCTAGGTGATTCTGTGATTCTGTAATAGAGTAAATCTTGTAATAGGATTGATATTAATTCTAGTTTTATATGAACAGTCTTGAGTGACTGTTCAGTCTTACACTGAAACACGGAGCATCCATCTTTCCCTGCCCAAGGACCACAGGAAAGTAACAGTGACTCATAAGCAGCACTTATTAAGAGTACTGAATATCCAATTCAAATTCTTTATGAAGTCACAGGGGACTTAGTTCAACAAACCCCTTTCCTCAGAAGTCCTTCTAAGTACTTCTAAGTCCTTCTAAGTTAAAACTTTGACATGTTGAGGTGACATGTAAGAAGTTGAAACCAGTCAGCTTAACTGTGGAAAAATCAAGATACACCACAAGGCAAAGCACATTCTTTGCAGGAAAGGAACTCAATTAGTAAAAGAGAAGGATGGAATACAGCTTCTGCTCTAGAGATATTTTGTGCATACAGTGAGTATAACTTGATTCTGGAACTGAAAAACCAGGGATTCTCCCATCAAAGCTGCCTGTCCTAATAACTAAACTTAAGAAAAACATGTATTCTTTCCATGTCTATCTAGAACACATTTTTGTTTGATTGTTTGTTTTGTTTTAATGCAAAAGATAAACTTCCGTAGAAGAGCCTTAGTCACTGTCTATATGATCTAGAACACTCAGTTAGCTAATACTTTTGGAAGTTTAATGATGTACTTTGAACTTCATTAGAAGAATTAAAAACCTGATGTGGGTTTTCTATGACTTGGGTGAGAGTTGTAGAGATGTAATTGTCAAATAAATGGTAAGATTATAATACTGTTCCCTCATTTTTATGTGGTTGAAATAGGATTTAGAAAAGTTTATTCCTCTTTGGAAATGAAATGCTGGTATTTAAAACATGAGCATAAAGATATTTATTTTAATAGTACTATGTAAAATTGTCAAATCCTCCATGACAACAAGTTTTGGTAGCTTTTTGTGCAGGAAAAAAGTGTAAAACTTCTCATTATGTTTAATAACACAGGGTAAAGTCACATCCAAGTCATTCAACTAGCTTTCAGGCTGAAAGGGAGCAGAGGTTCAGCTGTTTGTACAACTTCACATAGAATTACAGAATTACAGAATCACCTAGGTTGGAAGGGACCTTTTAAGATCATCTAGTCCAACCAATGAAAAACAAAACAAAACCCAAACAATAAAAAAACCCAAAAACAACAAACAAGAAAAGACTACACAAACCACACATCACACACAAAACAACACCAACCCAACACTAATCCATATCCCCAAGCACCATAGATACACCTTAAGTCACTGTAAATCCATCTTTCATCAGCAAGAGCTTTGAATTAGATTTATCTATTTTGCTTGCAGAGGGCTTCCTTATGAGAAAATGGTTTAGACTACCTAATAAATAGAGAAGGCATTAAGTGAAGAGGTAAGGTAGGAATGCAAGTTGAAAAGATTCATAGGCAGCTTTTTGTGTCTTTGTAGGGTGGGTCTCAACTTTCAGGCTGTTTTTAATTAACTCGCTCATTTTATGAGCTGAAATCCCTTAAGGTGCTTACCAAGTTTCTTGTTTCAGTCTCAGCTTCAGCTGCAGTTTTCTAGTCCCTTCCTGTGATTCTTGCATTTGCCGATAGAGGCATACCCTGTACTCTGGAGTCTTCTTTTTTCTAAGTATACTTCGTTGCTTTTCAAGGAAGGAATAGCCTTCCCATCTTCCTGAATATCTGACCTGTCTACAGGATATTTTAAAGCAAATTAAATATACAAACAAAGAACAAATATAATACTTTGATATTGACAGAGAGCATAGTGTCTATTTGAAGACAGAGGATTCCCCTGACAGAAGACAAAATATAGGTAAAATAATGCTAAGCATTTTGGTGCTTTTTTTTTTTTTTTTTCTTACAGTCAACCCCTTAAATAGGTTAGTTTTATAGTGAAATCTTTATCTATCATTGTCTTCTTCCAATACTATATTTAACATTAAAATTTGCTGCAAGACATAGCTGTTAGTGATATCATCTTAGAGATGAAGAAAAATTGCAGAAAATCAGTGTCCCCAGCACAGGTATTTCAGGAAATCATTAGTATATGTAGAAACCTTAATCCATGTATTATTACTGGAATTTACTGTCGTTCAATAGAAACAGTTCTACAAAAGTGATTCTTCTAACATTAATGTTTTAGCATATGTTCTTCATTAATTGCTTAATTATATGCTAATTATGTTTACAGTAGAGCCAGATTCTTACTAAAAGAAAATGTCCTATTTCCCAGATCAAAATATTTATGCAGAAATATGTTTATGGATGAAAAAAATAAAATCTTTTTGCATAGCATTTGAGTCACCTCAGCTTACAGCTTTACTTCAAAGTGCTTAAATGCTGAACATTTCAGCACTCCAAACCATTTCTTCCTAACGTCTTTCCTTCATCCATTACATCAGTGGGGTGAAGAGAAGCATGTTGTAGTTATGTTGATACAGTCCTGCAGAAAAGGGGTTCTGTTAGTAGATTTTGTTCAGCTTGGTATTGTCTTCAGGGAAATTTAATCAAGCCCAGATAAAACCATACAAAAAGTTGCAGTAGTGGTGGTGGTGGTGGTAGTAGTAGCAGAAGCAGCAGTAGTGGTAGACCTTCACCTCCCCTGATAAAGATTTATCTGCTGATCTTTTGTTGCAGAGAGCATGTGCTTGATACCATTACTGTTATTGGTCAGGCAAAGTACTTACCATGCATAGCTATGACATAGGGCTTTTATCTTCATTTGACAGATTGGCCTTTTTACAGTATTTTTTTTCCAGTGATGATGACAGATTATTATTGAGATTATTCAACTTGGAAAATTGCTTAAGGAGAAACCAGGTACAGATGAAACTTACATTTCTATAATTCCTGCAAATACATCCTTGCTGCTGTAAAATGTGAGAGCAGAACATTATAATTTGGCTGTATCCAGATGCAACAGAGCTCTTCTACTATTCTTACTGCATGCACTCCAGGCCTCTAGTCTGTCATTTTGTATCTCCAAAATGTTCTTGCAGCCCACAAGGGGTCCAAGAATCTCTGATAGTGACACATTTCTTATACCTAAGGATAGCAGTGGAAAGCCAATTATAATAGCTTCCCTACTAGGCCCTGTGGTGTTTGAATCTTTGTAACCCTTGTGGCTTAGTTTTCTCTGAACTGCACTGTTAAATTTCTAAAGAGACCGCCCTTCAAGGCAGTCACCGTTTTCTGAATCAGAACTGATGAAGAACACTGTGGAGGACACATGCTGTGCGCTTTCAGGGGGACTATTATAGTTACTTCTGCTTTGTTAAATCTAAACTTTTAAAATGAAGTTGAGGTGAAGACAGTTATGCTACACCATCGATTCTTATCGCCACTAACTTTACAGAAGAGAAAATATTTGTTAAAAGGTTGTACATACTTTCAGTTGATCCATTTCTCCCCCTTGCAAGAAACGGAGCTATTAACATGCTATACTCTGAAGTCTAAATGTTTAAGACTGTGAACTGGATGAAACAGATATGTGCCTTGTAAATAATTAATTAAGAATCTTCATGTTTAACAGTATGATTCAGGATAAAAGCCAATTAAATCAAAATTCTTCTGAATGTCAGGAGAATTTTCACACAATATTTCACACAAACAGTTTGCTTCTACATTAAGTGGGAAACATCTTAAAAATGAAACCAGCTTAACTTAATGAGTAACCTTGAAAGGACAAAAAATGGCGTCTAGAGGAAAAGCTATTCAGTAGCCTTGGGGGAGAGGGAACAATAGAAAAGTTTATAAGCTGGCAGTTTCTTTGTTCTTTGCCAGTATAGAATCAGATCACAAGTATTTTAAAATAAAGAGTAACTTTGCAAGAAGCTTAAAATTCCAGCAACTTCAACCATTCATGGATGTGATTAATAGTTTCACCCTGTCTATCCCTTCTGCTCCATAGGCTACAGGGGAAATACAAAGTTTTCTAGATATTATTTCAACATTTTCAGTATAAAATACTTCATAAACCCCTATCAATTTACTTCTTTTCAATCTATCAAAATGAAAACTTTGTTTCTCCAACAGAATATGAGAAGAAATATAGCAGATTATAGCTTTTTCTTCCAGTAATATTTTAGAGCAGTTCTAAACCTTTTCCTCTCTGACAATGCCAGAGAGGAACAGAGTAGCAGCTCAGGACTCTGGCCTTGTCTAGTTTGGAGAAGGAGAGGCTGAGGGGCAACCTCATTTCTCTCTACATCTTTCTGAGAAGGGGAAGCAGAAAAGAAGGTGTTGATGTCTCCTCTCTGGGATCCAGTGACAGGATATGAGGGACTGGTTCAAAATTGCACCGTGGTGGCTCAGACTGGACATTAAGAAGCATTTCTTTACTGAAAGAGTGGTCAATCCCTGCAACAGGCTTCCTAGAGAGGTGGTCACCCCAAGTCTCACAGTGTTTAAAAGGTATATGGACAATACACTTAATAATTTTCTTTAACTTTTGATCAGTCCTGAATTGGTCAGGCAGTGGGACTAGATGATGACTGTAGGTCCCCTCCAACTGAAAAATACTCTATGTCATAGACAGGCATATACTTTGCATTGCCAATATTCTTTCTTCATGATAGCTCCTTTTTCTTTACTCTCCTGAGTCAAAATGAATTTTAGGATGTATACTTTTCTTTTGTAACCTTAGGACTTTTTTTTTTTTTCCAATTTTTGATCCTCTCATGTGACTTACTTCAAAGTATTTAAACTGTGCTTCTTTTATCATTTAATCTAATTTAAGCTCAACAGAATCAGATTACAGTCTTTCTTCCCTTCACCAACCACATCCCCAAAACAGAGCAGACGTATGGTGAAGTTAGAACAATAGAAATTCAAACAGCAATATGATATAATCTAATATATTGTTCTTCCTTCTCAGAATTGTTAATCACCATTAATTTGAAAGAAACTATTATGCAGTATATAGTTGCCAAGAAATACATGAATCCAGGGAACCTTTTGACATAGTTTAAATGGTTAGAAAGAAGCTGAGAAGAGTGAGTTCATTAGAATAATCTGGACTGAGGTATTTCAAGATTAGAGCAGTCTCAGCAAAATACTTCAACTAAGTAGTTTAAATATGATTAATATATTTTTTTAAAGTTATTATAAAATAAACAGTATGCAAAACGTTGTGGAATACTATCAGTCTGTATTAATAATATGCATTTCATAACTCATAATTTATAATCATCTAGTCCAATTCTTTGCTCAAAACAAGACTAAATTCAAAATTAGATCAGGTTGCTCAGGGCCTTCTGCAGTCGAGCTTTGAAATTCTTCTAGGACAGAGATTCCAGGGCATCTCTGAGAAACCCACTGCAGTGCTTAGCTGTTCTCAGGATAGTGTTTAACCACAACATTTACCTTATTTAATGTATTTCATGTAATTATTATTTCAAATAATAATTGAAAGAATATATTCACAGAGAATCTGCTTAACAATTAATTGTTTTGACATACAAGGTCACTGAATGTAGTTCATTAAAATAACAAGGCCAAATAACACAGCATGGATGTGGCCTATTTGCTCATGAAGGGCTAGTGAGCCATTCATTATCACTTGACGAATTCATTTGTTGACGTATATGCATTTAACAGTGTAAGACAGAATACTTACCCAAGAGCAGAAGACAGATCATGTTTCATAATCCAATTTTGTTTTAGAAGTTACCTGGGAAAAAAAACATTTGCAATTTAGTCTTTTTGATCTTTTTCTCTGACACACTTTACATAAAAACTTGGCTGCATCCTATTCAGTTCTTCAAAGTTAAGTTTTAAATGTCCGTTTCCAGATAGAAGTGTAAGATCTCACCTAGATGCTTTCTTACAAACCATATACAAGGCATCTTCACATGGAGTTGCACGACTTAGCCTTGTTTAGAGTGTCCCTGCTGACTTATTCTGAAAAGTTTGTATTTCACCCCTTGGATTTGGTATCTCAGTCTGATTTACTGACTTTCCTCATGTGCCTAGATGCTTCAGTATCTAAATATATACCATGTACTATACATCAATGAGGTGATCAGAATTTGACTCTCAGGCCAACACTGATAAATCTAGTATTAACAAGCCTACGCTTGTAGATGCCTTAGCTAGAGATTTCAATGATAGGTGATACCATTTCATTTGGAAAGCTGTTTCATCTGAGACATCAATGAAGATGCTCATGCAACAAGTGTTTCTTTGGTTATCATGCATATACATAAAAGTATAATGACCTGCAAGTCAGTCTGCACAGAAATAAGGTTCAGCCTCTCTTTAATGACTTGCCCTTTCTAATGGATCTACTATTTCCTGAGTCTTCTGGTTTAACTATATAAACTTCTCTCCCGCACTGAATGACTTCTAGATTTTTTCCCTTCTATATCCTGCCATTTCTGTCACTAAAGTTGATTTCCTCCACACTGATACTTACCTAGACAGTGAATTCTGTCTGTACAGTTTATGCACTTGCCTTTTGTCTAATATAAAGGCTAACCTGTTCTCCCACTTGCATTTATGTTGTAGCCATATTATTGGAAGTAAAAGTGTTTGTGCTGTTGGATAATTTCAAGGGACATGAAATTACTAGTTTGTCATTGGAATAAGTGTACCTTTAGTTGAAGTATTGATAGGCTACAGAGGATGGTGTTGCCTCACTTAAGTTTAGACATCTGGAATATAGAAACCTGCCTTTGACCTGTACACTCTAGTGTTTTTCTCTACTCAGGCATTTAAGAAGCAATTTAACCAATGTATGTTAGATACATACTAAAAGAGAGAATTTGCACTCTGAAAGTAACTATTTTTCTCCTTTGTCTGAAAAATACTTGATGGCATCCAGGTTCTTTTCAGTGGTTCTGAGCGACAGGACAAGAGGAAATGGACAGAAACTGAAATTATTGGTATTCCATCTTAACAGAAGAAAAAACCCTTTTTTATCTAGAGGGTGGTCAAACACAGGCTGCCCAGAAGGGTTATTGTGTCTCCATCCTTGGAGATATTCAAAACTTGACTGAACACAGCTATAAACAACCTGATTTCCGTAGCCCTGCTTGAGCAGGAGGGTCAGACCAGGTGATCTCAAAATGTCCCTTCCAATTTCAACAACTCTGTGATGCTGTGATTTATTGCTTTTGATTTTCATCAAAAGGTATCTCAGCCAATGTCTTACAACATGCTTCCAGCCAAAAAGTTCTTTCTAGTGATAAAGCAACTACATTATGTGGAAATAACAGAGTAATTTAAAATCTTTTGATGGGTGATATCAAGATATCGCAAGACATATGTGCAAAGTTTAAGAAAACATTCAGTTTCCCTACATTTGCTTTAATAGCTTGGTTCTTGAGAACAGTTAAAAGCACTAATTATTCCCCCAATCTGAATCATCAAAAACAAACAAAAGACTTTAAAGAGGCATTCAAGGTGTGATTAGAATAATCTGAGCTCAACAACAAAGTCATGAGCAATTAAAAATATAGCAACTACAGCAAATAGAGGTAGATGTGTAATTAAGTTAATATTGTGTAAACAACCACGGGATGTCTTCCAGGTCCACAGGAAACCATTAAAATACTAGCAATGCCAATGACACAATGAAGTAAACTGCAACACAAAAAGTAGAGACAGAAGAACTTAATCATACTAATGTAAGCACTAAAAAGGCAATAAAATAGCTAGTTCTGTGCCATTAAAAAATTAAAACTCCCCTTTGCTAATAACATAAATAAATTAAATAAGAGAAATGGTTATTTTCCTATCTTTGAAATATCCATTTGAAAATGTAATTGGGCAATCTTAAAATATCATGGTCATGAAAATTTATTATAAGAATATCCAAGTAAATGTATTAAGCAAAAATTGAACTATTTCCTTTTCCCCAGATGCATATAAGTGCTATCACCCCCAAGGTATCATTACACTAGTTCTACAAAGGCTTAAATTCATTTACTGCTATGTACTCTATTAAATAACTTTTTCTTTTGGTCACTTTCCAGGAGCAGTTATAAATTAAAAACACACCTCTCATTTGTCTATTTGTCTTCTTTACCTTTTGTAATATTAGTATACCATTAACATTATACTTTTTTTATATAAATAGAGTTTCTGTAGCATATCACTATTTATTCATTCAATTTAAAGATTTCTAAAGTACAGTTTGTATAATCCAAGTGTTTAAAAAATTGTGAAAAAAATTATTTTGGCTACTAACTATTAAAATTTTTAGCTACTGATGCAGGGGAAAATACTTAATCATCCCCTTGTATATCATCTTCCTTCTAATAATAGAAGTATCTATTATTTTTTCTCTCTTCTTTGTAGCTAAGACATTTAGCTTTGCAATTTGACACTGTTCTTATGTAATTCACAGTATTTATTTGACTCCTAATGTATTCAAACTCCTTACTATACTGATTTCTATTACGTTGCCCCTGCTCTACTTCCAAGAAGAAACACTGCTGAAATAATTTATTTTAATACATATTGTTATTTAATTTTTATTTAATTTGTTAAATATAGTTTAGTGATTATTCAAGTATAGTTCAATATATATATATAATAGTTTAAAACCAGAAGCTGTGGGAAAAAGGTGCCTTCCCGAACTGACTGCTGGAAACCAGAAAAGACACACTAAGGCAATGGAAAAATCACCAGAAACATATATATATCGGACACTGGATCACAACATAGCCTCTACTAATTGTGAAAGAAGTTGAAATGATTGATTCCAAGCAGATCTAGATATCTGAATGTAGCTGTCTTCATTTCAAATTGAATCTCATCTTTATAGTCAGGTAATTGAAAACAGTTTCATACCCTTACTCATGCAGACATGAATTATTTTGAGCCAAAGCCATTGACTGCTCATTTGCAATGTGTTATTGCAACATCTCTGTTTCTGTCTTCATAGAACATCTCCTAAAGATTGTTTTGCTTTGATATGATTAAGAATGTGTTCATGTGTACATTAAAAGATATATCTGTAAAAATGCACATGGATATCTCATATACACTAAGAAATCTTAAAAGCCAAATTCCCTGTCGAAGACTGAGTTTTTCTTGGGGGGAAAAGAAAATAAATAATTAGCTAGATACTGAAATTAGATGGAAATTAAAATGGCAAAACAAAATACATTATCCATGGATAATTAATAGAATCATATCAACACAGAATAACTGAGATGGAAAGGGTCCTCTGGAGATCATCTAGTTCAACTTCCCTGCACAGTCAAGGGCCATCTAGAACAGGTTGGTCAGGGCCATGCTGTATCTTCCTTACTCACACCCAGCAGTTATTTATTCACGTTGACAAGTTCTGACCATGCCTTCTTTACTGCAGGTGAACAGGCTCATCTCTCTTAGCCTTTTGCTGTATGAAAAATGCTCCAGTTCCGTAATCATGGTCCTTCACTGAACTTGCTCTAGCATTTTTACATACCACTTGTAGAAGGGAGTCCAAATCTGAACATGGCATTCCAGATATTGCCTCCTCTCTGACTCTTTCCTGGGTGAGGAGTGTGTATGCATGTCTTCATAAATGTCTGGCTGCCAGCAACTGAAAACCAAACCACGTGTTGAAAGGTTGTTTCCATGATATCAAAGACTGGGGAAAGTGTGGGTGTGCAAGTGTGTATGCGATTGTCAGTGAACATAAAGCCATTGAATAGGTGAAGTAGCCTCAGAGCAGGGTGAAATGAGTGAGAGCACTGTGGTGTTGGCTGCTTGGACTTGGGAAGTCCTTGCAGCTACGTGTGCATGTATGTGACAGTCTGTACCATCAACTGCAGTGGGGCAGTGGACTCAGGGTGTCCAGGTGCCACCAAGCAGGGAGACAGGGATCCAAGGGTCAGTTACTGCTCAGACTGAGAATCTGAGCCCAGTTGCTGGAGGGGTGTATGTCACATATTTATCACTAGTGGACCTCTGTCTTGCTCAGCAAGAGAAGGCAACAGGTTGAGTCTGTTGGTTCTGCCTGTGTTTGTGTGACTGCTCTGCACGCATGCCTGTGATCTGTGTGCCTGTATATATGTTGTGTATGTGTGCACTCTGCATGTACATGCTGGAAATACATCTTCAGGTTCACTGCTGGCTCGACCTGGGGACATGAAGTAACAACAGCCTTGCCTCTTTTGAGCTGCTCAATCTGGCATGATGTATCATCCTCTAATAACTCTAAGCACAGAAACATCCTTGGTCAAACATCGCTGAGTGTTGAGTTATGACTGATCAATTTTAAAACACTGTATCAACTATTCCAAGTATATACTGCAACCTACTAAGCCCTAAATCTTAGAAGATTAACTTCATAATTTCCCTCTGTGATTTTTACTTTTACTTCAAAACAAAAATCTTCCACTGAATTCATATTATTATTATTCATGTCTATCTGCTTGAAGAATCTATCTACTGATATAACTTCTAATTCTGTGATAGTAGATACCAGCCATTAGTTTCTTTTCACTGATAAAGTAAAAGTTCATTTTGTAATTTTTAACCTAACAGTAAAGATCACAGTAATCTTGAAAATAAGCACTATTTTAAACAATGTCTTAAAATAAATAATAGCATTGCTACTTGTCCTTATAACTCTTTAAATGACACATCAAACTTCAGATATTCCAAAATCTTTTACCAAACTTCTGCTTCAACCAGAAATATGTATTAGAATAACGAGAAAGTTCATATCATTTCAAAGTTCTTTCTTCAAAAAGATAACATCTGAAGATACAAACTTTAAGAGACAGGGTATAGCCTTAGGAGAAAAGGTTAAGACAGTATATTAAATTCTTCTCAAAGAAAAATCTGAAGAAGTTTCCCTTAAAAATACTATTGGAAGATATATGCTTCACAGTACGATTCCACTACAAATGTAGATGTATAAGAAAACTATATTTCTCATGAAAGCAAAGGATTTCTCCTCTAATATTCAGATATTTAATGTCTTTTACACTGCTTATCACTGTTAATTAGAGAAATACTGCTATGAATATTCCTGGTGAAGCTAGGATTTTTAGTTGATAAATTAGGTCTTTCTTTTGCCAATGCTCCTTTTTTTTGCATCCAACTAACACTGGGTATTCTCACCTTCATCACATTCCATTCACCCTCCAGCTGTAAGAAAATTATATAGAAAAATATAACTTTGAGCATTCAAAGTTTGTAATAATATACTGTTCAGTGCAAGAGAAAAAATTTATTTTTTTAACCATCTTAAAAGATCACCTAATAAAAAGGAAAATCTTTCTTTTAGATCCATTTAAACATTGCATCAAATCCAGAAAACTTATTGTCAGTTGCCGACCCTAAAGTACTGGAGGTCTCATAGGCATACACTAGTCTTGAAATTTCCATGTAGGTCTGTGATAAAAT
This sequence comes from Scolopax mira, assembly GCA_004320125.1. NCBI lineage: Eukaryota > Metazoa > Chordata > Aves > Charadriiformes > Scolopacidae > Scolopax > Scolopax mira. Next base: position 42,701 of record BJBW01007113.1, on the reverse strand, counting down.
GTGTAGACTTATTATAACATAGTACCATTTAAAGATTTATGAGTGTTTGGGATTCATTTTTGTCTTGCTTTAAGATCTTTCTTTTCAAAATAAGATATTCACATACATAATCTGATTTCTTTGATACAATTTAAGTAGATTGTAAAATTCTCATTTCTTCTCTCCCTCGTCATTTCATGACTTATATGTTATCTAGGACATGAAAAATCACCCTGATTTTTAGATACTTACTTTAGGGTTCATAAAACTTCAGAAGTTTCACTGTTGTCTCTTCCAAAGACACGTGGTATATTGTGTTTGTTCTCCTCATTTTACTAAACATGATAATTTTATGTGTCTTTATTTCTTTACATTTTTGTTCTCTGTTCCTCTCTTAGCCAAACTTCCTTTCTCTGCTCATTTTATCTTTCTAAATCCCTGTCTTTTAATTTTTTAAAGATCTTGAATTTTTACAGCAGATCATGATATATCCATCCATGACGGGGAAAAAAAAGTAACACATTATAACCATAGACTTTCTTAGCATATGGTTCTTCTCTTAGTTCCTTTTAAGGAATACAATAAAGTAGCTTTAATGCTAACTAATTCTTTTTCATGTAAATGTTAGTTTCATGGTTTTATTCCATTTATCCAGGTCACCTGATAAAGAAATACACTAGGTCACCTCATATCAAATTAAATCTTAGATAGAAAATTGTTTTTAAATTATTTTTCTAAATAAGTATTTTGAAAGACTAATGATGCTTATTTTTTCAATAACAATGTATTTTGCTGGTTTTAACTGTAGAGAACAAAACATATTTTAAGCCAATATAATCGCACATTCTTATTCTTGGGTTTCTTTAAAAAAGAAAAAAGATTTTCAATACACTATTATACTTTGAAAAGTTTTTATGAAAATGCCTATGCTTTTTTTTTTTTATTTTAGCCAGTCTAAAAGTCTGTATACTCTTTCAGTGGATGCTATTCTCTATTAGTCAATAACAAATGTCATTTGTCATCATGCTGGTCAGTAAGCAAGTTTTCTTTGGTTCCTCAAAAGTGATTTACATTCTTCTTTGGTTTGATTAACCAAAGCCAGATTTGTGTCATCTACACAATGTGGCCTCAATTTACTTCTTAGTTTTAAGCAGATTCTGAAAACAGAATATGAGACAGAAAGAAAAAAGGAAAAAGAAAAAATGTAAAAAATGTAGAGGAAGAGGAATAGACGTGTTCGCTCCCCATTTCTTGTGCAATTCCAGACTACTCGCTGGCAGGGCAGGGTGAGAAACAAAAAAGGTCCTTGAGGCTGTGTAAGCACTGCTGAGCAATAGCTAGAACATCTTCGAGTTATTTGATGACAAATCCAAAACATAGCACCAGCACCATGCAAGCTACTATGAAGAAAACTAACGATCCCAGCCAAAACCTTAAACACTTAAACAAACAAAACCTCCTTGTCTTCTTAGGACTCTAATTGTTTTCTATTTACTTTTTTTCAAAGTGGAAAATTAATAAATTAATTTTTACTTTTTTTTTTAGAATCTAAAAAGCATAACCTAGCCAGAACATAAATACCTTAAACACAAAACATAACTCAGAACTTAAATAGTATTCTCTTCTCCAGCAGCCAGAATATACACAACAAAACAGCATGAGTTTTGTAGAGCAATAAGATGAAACTAAATACCATAAAGAATCTTTTTGAGAACTGTTGTTTAGGTATATGATTTTTGTACCATGCTATGCATGCAGCTTATTACTTGATGCTATTCTGAAAAATGATTTTTCAGCAAGACCAAATGGCATGTCATACATTCCTATTGTACAAAAATATATTTTAAACTCAAAATATTTATACTTTATAAAGTATAAATTAAATAATTTCTGCCAGGAAAAGATGCTTGATGCTTGACCTTATCAGTGAACTGAACTCCAACCACCAACTTAGGGGAGAGCCAAAAGCTAGGAGTTTCTGCTTAAGATCCTTTTTTCTGATGAGAAGGGTTGACATTTATTTCACTAACACATGGTCTGTGTTGCAAATTAGGTATTTAAAATCCGACTAAGACCAAGACAGCAATCTTGTCTGTATGTTTGCCATGACTGGTTAACCTCACTTGCAACCCAAAATAATAAATTACTTCTGTTTTAGCCTGAGATTCCCTGTGTGTTTAATTGCACAGGAATTCACAGGAGCATCTATCCTGTGAAATTAGTATTGATCTATGTTCAGAGAGAGAGAATTCAAGTCTGCTCAAAGGATTCCCAAGTTTCCATGTAGCACAACTAATTTCAGCATTTGTGTTGGAGGTGCCTAGCTCTAACATTCAGCCAGAAAATGGCACATTCTTAGTCTCAAAGGATGCTAAACATATGAAGTTCTCAGGAATATGACAACCATTAAAGTAAAGAATATTTCAGACAGGCATAGCGTCCACCTATTTGGAGAGAGAGGAAAACAACTCAGAGCAGGAATCAGAGGTCTGTGTTTTCCAACTCAGCTAAATCCCTTAACAATGAGATTCTGTATTGTCTTCTACCCATCAATGACTTTTGTATGCCTAGTTGCAAATAGGAAACCTGGGCTTTTTTAACCAAGGATTGGATGCCTTTATAGTGATAACACACTCCTGGGATGTAAAGCATATTGTTTCTCACTTAGACTGAATGAAGCATAGAAGCAAGGGCTTTCCACATGCTGTATTCCATTTAGTTCTTCACAGACTCATTAAAATAGATAGTTATTTCACCTACCAGACTGGATCAACCATGCCCTTTGTAAAAAAAACAAACATAGACATCTGTTTTAAAAGTGCTCATCTCTTTGTATACTTTCAGAGATACTAAATTTTTTTCATTGATATTGCAAGGGAATCATATAAATTACAATAATACACATATCTGAGCCAAGTGTATAATATTTTGGTGAGGTAGCACCTAAGCTAGACATCCAAATTAGTCCTAATGGATACCATCCAATCTCCAAAAGCTTAAAAACTGAATATATACATGCTTTTGCCCTTCCACTAAGGTGTAGTTAACTCACTGTAATTTTAATGTAAGAGTTACAACTTACAGAAAGTTAAAAAAAAAAAAAAGCCTGACTGTATCCTCTTGTTCACATCTTCACTTGGAAGACCTATATATTGACAAGCTCTACAGGGTAAAATTTAGCACACAGAAGCTACCTTTTCTTAACTTGTTTGTTGGTTCTCATAAATTCAGAAAAGGCACTGTCACCTTAACTATTGTTTGATTAAAACCACCTTTCCAAATCACAAAAGTTCCTGTAGAGAAGCAGATAGCTTTTGCTCATACATCCACATACCAAAGGCTTTTCTATATATATTTTTAGTGCAATTACATTGCAAAGTGAGACAATATAACAGCATATTCTCAAGGTATTGAGCTCAGACATTCTAAGGACCTGCAATATAGACTTCCACAGAAAAAGTGATGCTACTGAAATAAATGGAGAATATAGACTATAAACTTAATTTAACACCCAGAACAACAGTTCTGCTGTTTTATCTCTTTTCATCACTAATAGTAACCAACAGGGGGTATATCAGTTGGCTACTTAATGAGTTATAAATGATCTAATTAAGTGTCTCCTTGCAATTGTCTTTGCACTTCATTAGTGAGGTGGTTGTTTATTAAGTTAGGAAATTTATTGTCATTCTATTAATTCATTCCATCTTAGTTAAATTTATAAGGGCTTTGATGCTATTATTTGAATGAGGATTTGACAAACTAGTTAAAAATATTTTCCCAAAGTATTTGTTCTTCAAAAATACATATTCTATTTTTTCTTGAATATTTTAAATAAAATGTGGAGGATGTGCATTCAGTATGTGTTTTACAAATTATTTCACTAAATATATCTTGTATTCCACCAGATTCCTTTGAACTTTTAACTTCAGAATATTAAGAAAAGTGCATTTCCTATAAAATACTTGCATCACCTTAATAAATCAACTGAACAACAGTGGACCAGCAAGTCCATCATATGCCAGAGTGAACAGAAGGAAATTGCGTGATCAGTGGAATTTGCATTATTATAGTGTCAAAATTTTGTTTTAATTCTTTGCTGCATTTATGTTTTAAGACAGATATTAGAGGAGCAGCTTAAAAGCTAGGTTGTGCATAATCAAGTAAACAGCCATTTAAAACAGTTACAAAGGGAAGGTATTATACAATGACTGCCAATTCCTACAGTTAGGTCAGGAAGGCAGAAGCAGCACAGCAATTAAGCTGTATGTCCTTCAGTTCAAAGACTTGCTATTTACAGATTGTGTTTCAAAGATTTACTTTGATTTTAGGTCTTTATTTTGTCATGTAGAACTAGCAAATGAAGTTTGTGGTGTTCAACAAATACTCCGTTGGATCATAGACAAGACAAAGCCCATCTCTAAGCTTGTCCTTGAATAGTCAGTGTAATATCGTATTGTTGCAATGGCAGTTCTCAGATTGCTGTTTGTCTCTAATGAAGGATAAAGATCATAGTCTTGTCTCTTCTATTGTCTTTTGTGAGAACCATTAAAAAAAAGAAACTTGAAAGACATTTTCTTAAATTGGAGTTTGAAACTTCAGTGTCATATCCAAACATAAAGACACATTTTTAAAAAAAAATAATGTTTTTTCATGTAATTATCAAATTGTCACTTAAATTTCTTAAATTAACCCACATATATGGTGCACCAATCGACTGATATGATACTGAAAAACTATAAATTTCACACTTAAAATGTATTCATGAGAGACCATTGCAAATAATTTCCTCAGGTATACTCATAGGATGGTTAGAGTCAGAAGGAACGTTAAAGACCATGGAGTTCTAACTCTTCTTCCATTGGCAGGGACACCTCCCACTAGGGCAGGTTGCTCACAGATCCATCCAGCCTGGTCTTAAGTACCTCCATGGAAATATATTGAGGATAGAGAGGAGTGAATTTGTGATATCTTAATGATACAAGCAAAAAAATGTTCCAGAAGGTGAGCTAAGCCCAAGCTGAATTATTAACTTAATAGTTATGTGCTAAAAATACACACTCACTAGGACTCAAGCCAAAATTCAATGTACAATATTTTGGGTTTAGATAGATTCTTTTAGTCACAAAGTGAGATCCGAATTTACTTCATTCTCACGGTCCTCTCTCCTCATGTGATTTTAATGAGTTGGGTTAATTAGTAATGTTTTCTTCTATGAGAGGGCTATAATTCCACAAGGTCCCTATGATGAGAGAGCTCAGCTGATAAAAGATCAAGGCACAAACTGCCAATAAATATGATACTCTGTGATAGAAGACCAGCAGGATTGACCTATTTTAAATTGAGTACTGAAAATGAAGATACACAACTCTGTAAACATCTACATTTAGTCATAGTTCAGTCATTCTAGAACAATTAATGCTGCGTACACATCAGCTTGCATTGTAACGGAAAAATTTTCATTGTAAGAAATTCATATTCTTTTAATCTCATCTGAACATGTAAAGAAAGACATTTTCCTCCCCTCATATCTTTCCTGTACATGCATAAAGGCTCATCTTTTCAGAGCATAACAGAAGCATGAAAGTTGAAAAGGACCTGCAGAGGTCACACAGTCCAAAAGCCCTAAACAAAGCAGGTCCATTTCAAGCAGCTTGCTCAGAATTGTGGACAGTTGGGTTCTGAATATCTCCAAGGTTACCACTGGTATCCTTGAGTTCAAGTTCCTGAGTTCGATCACTCAGATGGTGAAAGACCTCTTCCTTATATCAGGTCAGAATTTCCTGTGTTTCAATTTTGTCTGCTCTGTTTTATCAACATTGTGTGTTGCCCACTGTGTATCTCAGAAAATTCTGACACTATTTTTACTTTTTTTTTTTTTTATTATTTTAACATCTATTATTAGATAACATCTATCACTTTTCAAGGCTGAACAAATCCAATCCTCTCAGCCTCTCCTTTGACATTATGGGTCACAGCCTCCTTACACTTTGATGTCCCCCTGCTATACTCACTCCAGGTTATCAGTGTATTTTTGTACTGTGGAGCCCAGAATGGATACAGTCATCCACATGCAGTCTTCAGGCACTAATAAGAAGTGAATAATCACTGCTTCATCTGCTAGAAGAGGATTAAAGGATTAAAATAACTGTTCCAGTGCAATAACTTCCCTAAATTGTGCAGAATTTCTTCTTCAGAACCTGAATAAGCACCCCACTTTCTGTTTCTGTCTTCTAGTTCTGCTCTGTCACTGAATGGGTGGCCCCTTGTCTGCCTTCTGAGCTAATATGGATAGCAAAACATGTGTCACATAAATAAGAACCCCTTAGGGACACCCCAACTCTCCTTTCAGGAAAACCCAGTTATAGAGTACACACAGACTATACATAAATATAATCTCTTTTAAAAAGAAGGACTTAAAAAGAATGGGAGAGGAGAGTGATTTTCTGCCTTTCTATCTGAATCTGCCTTGCAGAATATCATCAGGTGAAACAATGTCATAATCAACTGAAAAGTACAGGTTGGTAGTAAAACAATTAGTAACAAAGATACGCTATAGAAATTAAGGATAGCCCTAGTATTTCACAGTGATCACATAACCGAATATATCAGTGTAGAGAAAGTACAGGAGGAGATCTCTAGGGAGTCCACATAAAAGATATCTGCCAACCCAATTTTATAAATACATACGTTTGGGTTTTGCTGCTGCTCCACCAAATGATTTGGGCAGTCAACAATGTGTCTGGTATGCACATGTGGAGAAACAAGCAAGGGTCAAGATGCCCAGAATCAGAAGTCATAGAACGAAGACATTCCAAACATATACTCACAACATAGCTTCAGTCTTCCAAAGTTTCTTGGTTCAGAGGCTTCTAGCCAGAGCTCATAATAACCAGGTAAGAAGAAAGATCCTAAATAAATGTTTTTCAAAATTACTATTTCTTTTCTTATACCTGCCATCAGTAGAACATATAAACTATCCATCCCTAAATGGTATATATACCAGTATTTTTATCTACTCTTTCAACCTTTAGATGGGAGAATCAATTTTGAAGAATGCCTAGAAAAATTACTAATATTGAATAATGAGTGAGAACTATTGGGTGAAATTCACCATTACTTGTAGGAACTATGTATGCAATTATCTCTACAGATGAGGAGTTCAGAAACAGACATATGTTTCTACAAAGTGTTGGTCACCTTCACAGCTTGATTTTTCTTTGAGTAAATGTCATCTAATTTTCTATTTACAGTTTTTCCTTCAGTTTTCGTGCCCTTCAAATATTTCAAATTGCTCATTAGCAATTTCCTGTAGCAAGTTTACAGTATGCAGATATTTTTTTTAATTCTCATTAGTTCTTCTTGGTTTTATTTTTCATTTCTAATTTTTTCCAGTTTGTCAAACTTTTCTTCATTATAAAGTGTCACAGTCTGTTCAATGTTTTAATAAATAATTTTTAACACCAAAAGGCAAGGAGTATCTAAGTTTAATTTCCAAATATCTTTATTTTTGTAGATGATTGTTGCTTTATTTTTTCAGTTGCTACAACACCTTGAAGTTCACATCTGGTTTGCTGTTCTCTTCATCCCTAGCCTTTATTGACAACAAAATTTCCTCCCTCCTCAGGTGGTCTTTATGAATTGTTATTGCCCAGATGTACAGCTTGTCTATTTTCCAAGACTAATATAATTTTATTTCCTGACAATAATTCTGACCTCCCTTGGTCTTCTTATGTTATTCCTTTATCTACAATGATATTTTCAATACATTTAAATTTCATAAAATCTGAAAATTTAATTGTTATGCCATTTACTTCTCCATCCAAAGCAGAAATAAAGTTGCTGAATAAAACTGGGCCTAACACCAATCCTTGTTACACCTCTTTGGCAGCTGAATTTAACAAGTTTGCTGATTGTGCTTCAGCCAATTTTCTTTAAGTGTGACGGTGCCAGTTTGAATTAGTTTTGTAAATAACAATGGGATTTCTCTACTAAAAGTATTCAGTACAAGATAATATAAAAGTTGAACGTTACTTTTGCAGACAGATTGTATTTCAATTCACAAAAACTTCCAGACCTAATGTAAATGTCTTTGTTAGAAAGCTGAAGTCCTGAAGCTGCAAAGGTTACTTGAGATCTCTGCATGATCACAGAATCACATGCGGTTGGAAGGGACCTCTGGAGATCATCTAGTCCAACCCCCCTGCCAAAGTGGTCCACCTAGAGCACATTGCACAGGGACTTGTCCAGGTGGGTTATAAATGTCTCCAGAGAAGGAGATTCCACCACCTCCCTGGGAAGCCTCTTCCAGTACTCCTCTCACAGTAAGGAAGTTCCTCCTCATCTTTAGGTGGAACTTCTTATATTCAAATTTGTGCCCATTTCCTCTTGTCCTGTCACTGGGCACCACTGAAAAAAGGACCGGCACTGTCCTCTTGGCAGCCACCCTTTAAGTATTTATAAGCACCGATCAGATCCCCCCTCAGCCTTCTCTTCTCTAGACCTGAGTCTCTCAGCCTGTCCTTGTAAGGGAGATGCTCCAGGCCCCTAAGCATCTTCGTAGCCCTCTCCTACGAAGCAGAAGGACTGTTCCCTGTCCTTCTTGAACTGGGGAGCCCAGAACTCCAGTCCTCCTTCTCTTTTCTCACAGTATACTCCAGATGGGGCCTCACCAGGGCAGAGTAGAGCAGGAGGATAATCTCACTCCCTGGCTCACTCACCCATCTGGTCACACTCTTCCTGATGCACCCCAGGATGCCATTGGCCTTCTTGGCCACAAGAGCACATTGCTGGCTCATGTTCACCCTATTGTCCACCAGGACTCCTAGGTCTGTCTCCTCAGAGCTGCTCTTCAGCAAGTCAGCCCCCTGTGTACTGGTGCATATGATTATTTCTGCCCTGGTGAGAGAAACTTGCCCTATACTTGCCTTTAATGAATTTCATAAGGTTCCTCTCTCTCCAGCATGTCCAGGTCTTGCTGTATAGCAGCACAACCCTCCAGCGTGTCAACAACCCCTGCCAGTCTTGTATTGTCAGCAAATTTGTTGAGGCTACACTCCTTCCCTCATCCAACTCATTGATGAACATATTGAAGAGGACTGAACCCAGTACTGACCCCTGGGGGACTACACTTGTTACAGACTTCCAGCTAGATTCTGTATCCCTAATAATAACCCTCTGAGCTCTGTCTTTCAGCCAGTTTTCAGTCCACCTCACTGTCCATTCCTGTAATCCACACTTCCTAAGCTTACCTATGAGGATGCTGTGGGAGACTGTTTCCAAAGCCTTCCTGAAGTCAAGGTAGACAACATCCACCACCCTCCCCTCATCTATCCAACCAGTGATGCCATCAAGTCACTCAGACATGACTTCCCCTTGGTGAATCCATGTTGACTACTTCTGATAGCTTTCTTTTCCTCTATACACTTTGAGATAATGCCCAGAATGAGTTGGTAACAGACAATAACAGATATTACACAGGCTTTGTAGGAAACCATGAGATTCTTCCTCTCCAGCCTGGAGACCGGACAGGATACCCTATAATATCAAAAGTGGCACTGAGCACTGATATTTAAAATTGAATTACTCTATTATTTTCCATCTCTAGTCAGTGGAGTGTGGCAGTCACATGCAACATAAGTAGTCAAAAAAGAGGCCTGGCTCATAAGCACATACATCTACTGTGTTGTGTTCTGGAAGACACATTTTTTTTTTCTCTTTGACTATTGAAAATTGACAATAGAGTTCATTTTAGCTAACCTTAATTATCCAGAAGACAACTATCTACAACTCATTTTGGCTACCCACACAAGGACATTGAGTGACATTTTACATTCCCTAGACTACATGAAATACCCTCACAGGGTTAATAGAAAAGATGTAGGACCTATAGGAGAACCATGCTCTCCTGAAATACTTAGAATACCCTAAACATCTCAAAAGCACTGAATTCCCACAATTATGTATACAATGGAATTAAGCTCCTATATTCCACTCAGTGCTTGAACAGATCACCACCCCACCTCCTCTTTCACTATCTTTTCACATCTTTTACTTGTAGTTTCAGCCTATAATTCCATGCTAAGATGCCTTCACCATTCACCTTACAGCTTTTAGTCTATAAATTTGTATTACAATAAATAGATCCTAGTAGATAACAAGGTAATAGTCCTTTTCATATTACCTTATTAATATACACGCACAAAACTTAACAATGCAACACCCACATCTAATTAAGCTTCTCCAACCAGCACTGATACAGTCATAAACAGAAACTACCACTGGGGAGCTTGAGGGTATCTCAATAAAAAGTGTAATTGTACTAGTGAGAAAAAATGAAAATCATCATTCATCATCACCATCATCACCATCACCACCTGGTGTGTTGGAGGGGATGCCCAAAGTATGCTTGTGTGGTGACCTTATTGCTGCTCTTCTGACCTGGCCACTGGAGAGAGGTTTCCCTTTCTCTTTCTCTTTTTCTTTTTCTTTCCTTCACCAGTTTCTGCCTAGAAACATGCCTGATGCATACCATAAATTCCAGAACTTAAAAAGGAATCTTTCTTCATTTAAGATTATTCCAACTTTCTTTGTGCAAAAGCTCTGCTATCACTTAGAGACTTATTGAAATACAGAAACAACAGCACAAATAAAATGGGGAATGGAAGCTATAAATCATGATTGGCATGATACAAAACTGGGATGTAGCTTGTGCATATGTCAAGATCAGATATCAAGAAAGACTTTCAGGTTTTCCAGTCTGTATTAATTTAGACTAAATAATTCATCTCCTGGAATACAATTGCTGAAAAAGCAGATGGAGTTTAGCAAAACTTCTTGTAGTACTCTATCTGATTAAAAAAAAACCCCAAACAACCCAAAACTGTAGAAGTCCTTTTATTTTCACTCAACATCTATATTTACAAAATTGCTTTATTTAATATCTGTACTTTCTTCTTTACCTCAGCATATAGTTTAAAAATTCATCAAAATAAAATGAGGTATCACCCATTATTTCCCATAAAGATTACACTTTTTAGATAACATGTCCTCAAAGCTAACTGTGGTTTGCAGCAATACGCAAAGCTTTCTTACTTGTTTGCTGTGTTTAGTTCTATAGGGTTACTTTATTTATTTGGTTTGAAGCTGCTGGAGAAACAAGCAGAAATAAATCTGAATAACTCCAGAAAAGAAGTTTACATATGTACCTTGAAAAGAGGCTCAAAAAGGAAGACAAGTCATCTCCAGCAGATGCTGAAAGGGTCTATTGCAAGTTCCTCTTCATAGCTTGAAAGTGAAGTAACATTCATGAAAGGATTAAACTGCTTTGGACATAGAAATTACTAATGAAGCACCTGAAGTCATTAAGATAATTCTAGTTTCCAGAAAACATTAGAAGAAACAGCCAGCTAGTTAGCTAGATATGCAGATTATTTGAAAAATATATTTTCTAACTTTTTTGCTATCTTCTTCTCACTAGAATGTGCTTTTTGCTTTTTTTTTTTTTTTTTCCAATGCTATTAAAATTACTGCAGGCTTAAGTATATGCCTGTTTTTTTTGGAAGCTCGAATGGCATGTATGGTATGTATGAAAAAATCACAACCCTTCTTAAACAGTTCAAATCAATATAAAACATACAGACTCCTTTTGAGTACTGATTGAAAGCTGTTGTTCCAAAACCATAAACAATCTGATGATGTGACCGGCAGAAACCCTAGGGATGGAATGTGACTTCCTAAATAAGAACTAATAAAGGAAGAAGGCTCAGTGGAGGTGGACAAGAGTGATATGCCTGTGAAGCTCAGAGAGCAATGCAAAGCAGCTGACTCTGTCTCAACACAGAGTTGCCCCAGAGAGTGGTCTTTGTTATAGATAAACAGCTATCAACAGTTGACTGGATTAACTGGTGGTGTCAATGTTTCCCTCTAGGATATGATTCTTAGGGACTGACTGCTTTGAAAATGCAGTTATAGTGGCTGATAGCATACAAGAATAACAATCAGCAGTGTGATGTTAATACTAGTCAAGTGTTATGAGACTGATCTTCTTTATCAGTATTCTAAACAATCTCATATCTATGTCTAAATTCCTGATATTTACATGTATAGATAGTCAGTAGCAACAGATGTCTTCAGAGAAGGTTCTTTCCACAGAAAAGCCTGAGGTTGGGTTTCTTGTACAACCTTTAGATTGAAGAATCACTCTCAGTTGCTTCTGTTTGGAGCTTTCAAGAGCCATAAGAGGAACACACCTATCTTTTGCCCCAGTTCCCACCCTACCATAACTTTTGCCCACCAGGTGGGAGCAGTTGTTTGTTTGGGAACTACAGTTGCCTGGCCAGGGGAAAAAGCCTGGCAGACTCTGGGTAGGGGAGGCAGCAATAGTCCTCTGTATCAGGGGGTGGGGCAGGGGCACTTGCCATTCTCCCCTGCAAAGCCCCAAGAAGGCAGATGGCATGGAGTGGGGGAGAGAGGAGAAACACATTCCCAGAGCCCTAAGCAGGGCCCTATGCTAAGAGTGTCATCGGCACCCTGCTCTTTCTGGCTTGGGTCCTGAGGTGCTGATGAGCTGTTGTCAGACCCACAGAGTCCAGCAACCCCGGGAACAACTAATAATTACAATCTTTGGGCCCAGAGGGAGAGAGAAAGAATGATTTCAGCACCAGAACAAAGGAGTAGATACTCAGAAGAGTGCACATGGGAGGTGGGTTGTGGTGGGCTAACCTTGGCTAAGGACCAGACCCCCCCACCCAGCTTCTCACTCACCCCATTTCTCAGCAGGACAGCAGGAGAAAAATGAAAGATTGCTGGTTGAATTAAAGGCAGGGAGATTGCTTACCAATTACTATCATGGGCAAAACAGAGTTGGCTTGAGGAAAATTAATTTATTTCCTTGCTAATTAAAATAGATTTGGCTAGTGAGAAACAAAGTCAACTATGAAAAGAGCACCCTTCCTCCCCCTTCTCCCTATAGGTAGTGGAAGCGTTATCTCACCACTAAAGTGGTAGATAATCAGAAATGTGCATGTGGTAATTGAGTATTACGGTTTTATCTGTATTACTGCTAAATCTTTGTGTTCATTAGGTAGTTTGGATTTGTGAAACATTAATTGGTCTAATATTAACTTCTTAGCTTTCTACATAGGGTGTGTTCTCTTTTGCCTGTAACAATTCTGAGTGTAACACTGCTGCACTTCCTGGAATAGTTGAAACATTGCCAGAAAGCACTAGCAAAGGTTTGGTGATAAACATCCTTCTCTAAATTGTGTCTCGTTTAAAGCAAGTTCTTGTATGAGGAAAACTAGATGTTTGTACCTAACTCAAGTCCAAACACATGCCAACATGCAGTCATCTTGAACTAACAGGACAACACAGATGAAGTCTCTCCCTTTCTGTCAGGGCCATTTGTTTATCAAGTGTCTGATAAGACAGAAGTAGTACATTGCTAGCCCTCCCTGTGAAGTTTTATTTAACAGACTGTATTATCTAGCAATAAGCAATAATTACATTTGTTTTCTGAAGTAATTTCCCCAATCTTTATCACCTTCCTCAAAATCATTGCTACTCACACTGCACTAAATAATTTGTGTTATTGCTGATTAAATAAAATGGTCTTCTTGTGTATCAGCATGCAGATCACTGTATACAATACGTGACCAAGTAATTGGAAAGAAAAATGGTTGTAGGTTAAGGCTTTGTGAGCAATTGTAGTATAAATGTGGCAGTAGGAATAATTCCTACTCAGCTGCGGCTTACTGCTTTCTAATAGCTATGTAATCAAAAGGCCAGTCAATTAACATTTAACCTACTTATCTATATAGGATTTTTTAAAATAGAGTTTTATTCTCCAGGTACTATTTTCAAGTTTTGCAGGTACACTTCACTGTGTGAATAGTTACTAGGTAGTCATATACACATAGAATACTATATAGTAATACAAGAATAATTTTAAGCTATTAAAATAATTGTTGCATAATAATTTTAACCAGCAGCAATATTTAAATAATTTAATTGTAGCATCTACAGCGTAAAGGAGGATTTTAAATAAAAATCATATAATAGGTTCTACTCCAGTGTTATACTATATCAAATACTTGTTTAATACTTGACATATACCTATATTTCCATAATTTTAGAAAACTGTTTATTCATTAGTGGTAACATTCTTAATATCCTAGAGTTACCTTAATATGGTTCTGTATCACTATCATGAATAATGTGAACCTTTGTGTGGTTTGTAGTTATTTATGTATTATGTAGCCATCTTTATGTAAGCTATTCTTTGAGGCTTTTATTGCTTAGAATGAAAAACAGCAATGTAGATGGTTGTAGTAGTGTACTGGTTTTGTCTGAGATAGAGTTAGTTTTCTGCATAGTAGCTTGCATGGGACTATGTTTTGAATTGGTGACCAAAACAGTGTTGATAACATGTTATCTCATGTTCTAATTCTTGCTGAACAGTCCTTCCAGAGCATCAAGCTTTTTCTGTTTCTGTGGTTGCATGCAGAGAGAGACTTATAGCTAAAGCCTGATGTGACAAGACAAAGGGCAATAGTGATCCTGAAAGAGGGTAGGGTTAGATTGGAAATAAGGAAAAAATTTGTTATGGTGAGGCTAGTGAGACAATGAAACAGATTTCCCAGAGAAGTTGTGCATGCAACATCATTGGAAATGATTACAGTCAGGCTGGATGGAGCTTTGAGCAACCCAATTTAGAGAAAGTTGTCCCTGCTCATGGCAGGGGTATTGGCCTAGGTGATATTTAAAGGTCCCTTTGAACCCAAACCATTTTGTGACTGCATGATTCTAGGAAGTTGACAGGGAACACAGCCAGGACAGCTGACCAAAGGGATATCCCAAACCATATGACATCATGATCAGTAATAAAAGCTGTGCAAAAGGGGAAGGCAGGGGGCGGGGGGAGGAGTGTATGGCACTTGTCTTCCCTAGTAACTGTTTTGCATGATGTAGCTCTCCTTTCATGGAAATGGCTAAGCATCTGCCTACTGATGGGCAGTAGTGAATCAATTCCTTATTTTGCTTTGCTTGCGCATGCTACTTTTAATTTTGCTATTAAACTGTCTTTATGGCAACCCACGAGTTTTCACACTTTTACCTTCCAATTCTCTCCACAGTTCTGCTGTGGGGGAGTAAACAAGCAGCTGTGTGGGTCTTAGCTGCCTACCAAGGCTAACCCACAACAAACAGAAAACTGTGAAGTATTGTGGTTTACCTCTTTCTCTATTAGTCCTGAAAATGCCTTTTGAATTGTGATCATTACTTCTATTTAAACACAATGCTGAGAGGTGAACATGAACACAAGTTGTGTTCTCCTCTATCTCTTCAGTAACAACCATGAATAAGGAAAATAATATGAAGAGTCAACAGGTCAACTCGTGGCTCCAGGACTGGTGTTATCATCAGGGCTTTGGGTTTTTTGAGCATAGGCAGCTATACAAGACACCTGACCTGCTGGTAGTAGGTGGGATGCACCTGTCCCAGAAGGGTAATAGAATTGGGGCAGGAGTTAGTAGGACTCATTGGCTGGGCTTTAAACTAGATATGAGGGGGGAAGAGGAAATAAGGAGTGATAGGTTGGCAACCACAGAAGGGTCTGAGCATGGTTAGGGGGGTATTGGGGCTGGCTTCCCCCCCAAAGTGGCAGGAAAATTAGCCCAGCTTAAGTGCTTCTACACAAATGCACGCAGCATTGACAACAAACAGGAGGACCTGGAGGCCATTGTACAGCAGGAAAACTACAGTATAGTTGCTATTCCAGAAACATAGTGGGAAGACTTACACAACTGGAGCACTGCAATCAATGGCAACCAGCTCTTCAGAAGGGATAGACAAGGAAGGAGAGGTGGTGGGGTGGCCCTCTATGTTACAGATACATTTGAATGTCTAAAACTTAATAATGGGAATGACAGTGTAGAGTGTTTATGGGTCAGACTCAAGGGGAAAGCCAACAAGGCAGACATCATGGTGGGAGTTTATTACCTCCAAACCAGGACATAGAATTCAATGAAACATTCTATCAGCAACTGGCAGAGCTCTCACAATCACTCATCCTTGTTCTCATGGGGGATTTCAACTCCCCAGACATCTGCTGGAAATATAACACAGCAGAGAGGGAACAATCCCAGAGGTTCCTAGGGAGTGTAGAAGACAACTTCCTAACACAACTGGTGAGCAAGCCAACAAGTGCCCTACTGGACCTGCTGCTTGTTAACAGAGAAGGTCTCGTGGGGGATGTAAAGGTTCAAGGTCGTCTTGGGCAGAGTGATCATGAAATCATAGAGTTTTCAATTCTTGCAGAAGCAAGAGAGTGAGCCAGCAGAATGGCCACCTTGGACTTCCATAAGGCAAACTTTGGCCTGTTTAGGAGAATGGTTGACAGTCCTGGAGGGCAAAGATGTCCAGAAAGGTTGGTCACACTTCAAGGAAGAACTCTCAAAAGAGCAGGAGAAGGCCATTCCCAGGTCCCATAAAATGAGATGACAGGAAAGAAGGCCAGCCTGGCTAAATAGAGGGCTTTGTCTGGACCTCAGGGAGAAAAGGAAAGTCTACGATTTCTGGAAAAAGGGGTTGGTTACTTATGAGAAATATCAAGGTGTAGTGAAGATATGTAGGAGAAAAATTAGAAGGGCAAAAGCCCAAGGAGAACTTAACTTGGCTACCACAGTTCAACATAACAAGAAGAGTTTTTTTCAGTATATCAGTAAAAAAAAGGAAGGCTAGGAAAAATATAGGCCCACTAATGAATGAGGTGGGTGCCTTGGTGGTGGAACACAGAGAAGGCAGAGCTGCTGAATGCCTTCTTTGTTTCTGACTTCACTGCTAAAGCTGCCCCTCATGAATCCCAGACCCTGGAGACAAAGGAGAAGGTCTGGAGAGAGGAAGACTTCCCCTCTGTTGGGGAGGATTGTGTTAGAGACAACTTAGCCAAACTAGACATCCATAAGTCTATGGACCCTGACGGGATACACCCACGAGTGTTGAGAGACCTGGTGGATGTTATCGCTGAGCCATTCTCCATCATTTATGAGAGGTCTTGGAGAAGAAGAGAAGTGCCTAAGGACTGGAGGAAGGCAAATATCACACCAGTGCAGAAAAAGGACAAGGAGGAGGACCCAGGGAACCACAGGCCAATTAGTCTCACCTCTGTCCCTGGGAAAATAATAGAGAGACTCATTCTGGATGTCATCTCCAAGCACACTGAAGATAAAGAAGTTATTAGAAGTGGTCAACATGGATTTACCAAGGGTAAATCATGCTTGACCAATCTGATAGCTTTCTATGATGTTATAACTGGATGGCTGGAGTGGAGAGCAGCAGATGTCATTTACATTGACTTCAGCAGGGCTTTTGACACTGTCTCCCATAACATCCTCATTAGAAAATGAAGGAAGTGTGGGCTAGATGAGGGGGCAGTGAGGTGAATTGAGTCCTGGTTGTGTGACAGGACTCAGAGGGTTCTAATTAATGGAGTGGGGTCCCCCAGGGGTCAATACTTGGTCCAGTCCTGTTCAACATGTTTATCAGTGACCTGGGCGAGGGAACAGAATGTATCCTCAGCAAGTTCGCTGGTGATACCAAATTAGCAGGGCTGGCTGACACTCCAGAGGGTTGTGCTGCCATCAAGTGGGACTTGAACAGGCTGGAGGGCTGGGCAGAGAAGAACCTAATGATGTTCAACAAGGACAAATGTCGGGTCCTGCATCTGGGAAGGAAGAACCCCAGGCACCAGTATAGGTTAGGGGTGGACCTGCTGGAAAGTAGGTGGATGGCAGACTCTCCATGAGCCAGCAATGTGCCCTTGTTGCCAAAAGGGACAATGGAATCCTGGGCTGCATAGGGAGAAGTGTGGCCAGTAGGTTGAGGGAGGTCATTCTCCCCCTCTACTCTGCACTGGAGAGGCTATAACTGGAATACTGTGTCCCCAGTTCAAGAGGGACAGGGAACTACGGGAGAGAGTTCATTGCAGGATAACCAAGATGATTAAGGGATTGGAGCACCCAATTGAAAGGCTCAAGGAGCTGGGGCTCTTTAGCCTTGAGAAGTCTGAGGGGAGACCTAATCTATGTTTACAAGTTCCTAAAGGGTGGGTTGAAGATGGATGGAGACAGACTCTTTTCAGTGGTTTCCAGTGATAGGATGAGGAGCAACAGGCACAAGCTGGAACATAGGAAGTTCCACTCAAATATGAGGAAGAACTTCTTTACAGTGAGGGTGACAGAACACTGGAACAGGCTGCCAGGAGAGGTCTTGGAGTCCCCTTCTCTGGAGATTTTCAAGACCTGCCTTGATGCAGTCCTGAGTGATGTGCTCTAGGCAATCCTGCTTTAGCAGGGGGGTTGGACTAGATTATCTCTAGAGTTATCCAGAAATATAGAAGAGTTATCCAGAAAATGGAAGAAATTAATTCATCTGTTCTTACAAAGTCTGTCTGGCTTTTTAGGGAAGTTGTTAACAAATTGGTTTTGACAGTTTAACACATTAACAATTATGAATGAGAACAACATATTTTCTAGACTCATCCCAGAAATATTTCCTTTCTACAGAATAAGACATATTTTACAATATTTACTTAGTTATGAAATTGAACTATAGTTTCAGTCTTGCTTTCTAATTTTTCTGTTACTCAAAAATCTGTCATACACTATCTGTGTGCTGTCCTACAGTAGAAAACACTAGTGTAGTAAACTAGTGTAGAAAACACTATCTGTTTTCTACAGCAGATAATTTGAGTCTGCAAGACTTCATAGCTTTTGTTGGAAGTTTATGATTGACAATTGAGACTGATAGACAAAGTCAAAAATCTCATAAACAACTAAACTCTGTTGATGGAAATAGATATGTAGAATACTAGTATTTAAACTATGAAACAATTGTATCAAACATTGACTGTTTATTATAACCCATGTTACCCAGTTTATGGCACTCCATAAGTGCTGTTGAAACATTCAAAATGTATGAAATTACAATCTAATACAGGCATATTTTGTCTTTATTCATACTCTGTCCCTTTCAATAAGAGTTAGGAAAGTCTGACCGATTTGATACTGATTAAGGACTACTTAGTGCAGAGTACTTAGTTCAGATTCTCATCTACACTGTTTCTTTTTGTAGTTTGAGGGAAATAATTTTAATCTCCCTCTATGCCAATCATCCCTTCTGTCTATTGGAGAGAGAAATGGAATCCCAAGGAGTTGGTTCGCCAGAAGGTAAACACACTATTGGCATTAAAATCACATAAATCCTAGAATCTAGCTTTGGGATCATGTTCTCTAGTTTTCTTTTGTATTGGTCATATTTTAAAAAAGAGGTTTAAATATTTAAATTTGGTATTATGATTTCCTATAGCTTTATTCAGAATTAGGAAGGTACAATTTTTTTTCTCCTACTTGCAAGTATCACCTTACTAATTCAGACCAAGATGAATGTACGAAGACCAGGGTACTGTTAACAGAAAATGTGAATGTTTAGCATTCAATTCAGCATACACTAGACTGTGTTTGCTAATAAACTATTAGAATATTTCCTGGCACAGATTTGATCTACTTTAAATAACATTTGCCCTAATAATTCCTTGACATGGTTTATCAGTTAAATTATTCTTGCCCGGTACGCAGAGCCTAAAGCACTTTACCATGGAAAATGTCTTCAGTGCCCAGGAAGATTTCTGAGCATTTTAGTGCTGAGTTAGAATTATTACTGTAGATACAGCCATAATATCTTGCTAAAATTTTTCTTATTGCTCAGGATCTCAATCTGAAAACAAAGAATTGTACTTAAAAATCAGTACGTATACAAAACAAAGAAAAATAATTTTAAATCCTGATAGCTTGCCAGATAATATTTACCCTTCACATGAATTAAAATGAATATATGTACTTACAAGTATAGTTTTTTTCTAATGCTAAATGTGGAGGAAAAGGGGATTGCATCTAGAACTGTCAGTCATCTCTCAGAAATAATAACTCTTTCTACTGAGTCTTTTCTCAGTCTTTTTAAAGACATGAGTTTGAAAGAGTCAGTTTGTGGTTCATTTAATGATAATATAATCAGTAATACAGTTGTGCTTGCTTTGGGCTATGTAATAGCACAGTAGCAATAATAAATTGTTGTTGAACAGCCTACATGCATGCTTTTGTACATGTTGTACATGCTTTGGTCTTTGCAATAGCATAGTAACAATAATAAATATTGAAGAGGGATTAATCCCATAGAGGGATTAAAGTGATAGCAATTATAAGACATAACTGGTGGTGCTTTGTAAAGTATGTGCTAAAGTTCAATAAAAGTTTGTGTTTAGTGCCATATAGTTTATCAGTGACAAGATTAGAATTGCAAATAATTAGGATCCAATATACAGCTGTACAACTCAGTGTAACAAATTTAAAAAACTGTATTTACTGAATTGCTGCTTACCGAACAGCTATTGCCAACTATTCACTTCCAACTACGATTTAAACATTAAGCAGTTAAACCTTTACTGTATTGATTTCAGTTGTTACTTATCAAGGATTTCCAATGTAGGTACAGAAATACTCATTGAGCTTTTCTATTATTCTGAGACCACAATCTTTTTTTCAGTATTTTTTTTTTCTTATTAGAATTGGGATTCATGAATATATCACTTTAAAGCTTGTTGCACAATGTACAGATGAATCCTGAAAATATTATTCCACTCTTTCTTTAAACCCTTTGCAAATTTTTAGGGCCAATAATACAACACTATCATCAGATAAGGGTGTTAATAAATGTGAAAGCTGCAAATGCAATAACAATACAGAGAATGATATTAATCTTACTTGAATTATACGCATGGAAATAAGCTACAGATTATAAATACGAAAAATGTAGCTGTCTAATTTAGGTTTCTACATATGAGCCAGGTAATCTCTTTAGAGTCAGTGGAGATTCAGTCCAGAATTCAGTTGTCTAAACATATGCACCTAATGCCATTCAAGACATGTTATGGAATTCAGGAAGTCTATTTAGGATTGGAAAATATGGCATAGGATGTAGAATAGTCACATATACTTCTTGACATAAGGCCTAATTTGGTTGCCCATGTATGGGCAGCTGGTGTCATTTGATATTCCCTTGGGGATCTTACCTGGTCTTCACTTGCTGCTCAGAAAAGACATAGGTCTCCCATTGGTGTTTGAGGTATGTACAAGGGCAGTAGATCTAACAGAGGAGCCCAGGTTGGTAGCTGGATGCCAGAAGAAATGCCTTAAGGCATCTCAAATGGCACAAGACATGTAGTTGGTGCCAGTTGCAACAGCCCTGATGTTTAGACACTTAAATTTAGATGTCTTGAATCTGGACCTAAATGACAGTCCAGAAATTGTGGATGCCAGTAGTCACCTTTAGAGGGTCTAGACTGAAAAACAGTTGACATGAATCAGTTTGGTGCAATTAACCATGGAGACAAGAGTCACTTCCTATATTACATTAAGTCAGCAGTTGATGTCACCTAATGTCACCTTCATTATGCAGGAAATATACAGGATTAAATTTGTTTAAATGTAAATCATAGTTGTCCACATTTGACTAGATGAATCCAATTCAGAACAGTTTATGTACCAATATTCATTCCCTAATAACAGGTAAATTGCTGTTTTTCTTCAGATGGCTGTCCTGAAACTTCTATTTATTTCTTCCAGCATGTAATTTCCTATGCAGTCTTTTAAGTTTAAACAATCTCTTGAAAGGTCAGATGTTGACTACTTTGATCCATTTCAACATTTATAAAATGTGATGTTTAACATGCCTACCTTATAAAACAAGCACCAACATTTTTACAAGAAATGCTTGCTGTACCAACTTCTGAAACACCAGCAATTCTGAACACAAGTGACTTAACAAGGCCAATTTTAAATATATTTATGTATTCTTCCCTAAATTATATGTAGCTGAGGGAATGCATTTTATACACACAAGTCATTTCTAGGGAAAAAAAAGACCTCCGACAACTAAGTGCACTGTTCAGAACAAATACATTCTACAGATACTACTTGTATTCTAATAAAAAAATCAAAAAAGAAAGAAAATAGAAGTTGTAGAAGCATTTCTTTTGAAGTGGAAAGTGAAGTAATTTGGTAATCTACACTTCAGGACTGGTGAAAGCATCATATACAATAAAAAAAGTTTAAAATATCATGTCCCTTTTTAAACTGTTGATTTTTAATGTTTAATCACAACATGAAAGTTATGAATATCACTGAATATCACTGAAATTTTTGGAGTTGG